>CM029788.1:27791428-27931293 GCA_017562165.1 Ectropis grisescens
GGATGGCACGGAACGGAACAGACCTAAGGTGGATGAATCAACTTATAAAGTTTTGATAAATGACTGATAATTTCGACTGCGTTAAAACAGCAGTAGTCAGGGGAAGAACAAAGAAAAATGTGGGCCGTCTCATTAGGAAAAGAAGAGATCTTTGTCTACTTTCTTTTGATCTTAAAATTTGCAGAGTTAAGGCTCTCACAATGTATTCGACACCCAGCCCGTTGTGTACTGGCGAGAAATTACTTTCAATCTGATTGTAGTGTTCAGTAATAAATACAACTATTATTTATAAATTACTAGGTTTTACTAGCGTAGTTCCCGATTCCGTTATTTTTCGGTGATAATATGTTTTTATACCAGGCTATTTTCTCTTTATAGCAAATTTTAACGTGATCCCTTACCTAGATTTTGCTTGCAAGATGAACAAACATTCAATACAGATACATATTCACAAACTGGGACATATATAATACTAGCAGCGTGCGCGGCTTTACCTGCGTAGTTTCCGTTCCAGTTATTTTACCGGGATATAAAGTGAACTGTGTTCCAAATTACAGCCTAATCTGTTTTACGTCACAGCGTGATTGGCAACAAACATCCAAATGTATAAACATCAAAATATTGACATTTGTAATATGAATAGGGTAATGGGATTAGAAACATAGGATGATTAAATGTTTGTTGCTCAATCACATCGGGATGGTTGAAAGGATCAGGTTGAAATTACATAACTAGTGGTATATATTTATTTATTTGTTTCATATAAAAGTAACATTACAGGTTTCGCCAATGCGTTACAATTATTACTGTTATTTACACATGCTCATACATAATATACAAGATAATTTTATCACAATAATAAATAGGACGATGACACAATTATATAGTATTTTAGGTATAGAGTTAGATAGATACCTTTAAAAATATAAAAAATTACAAAAATTACGTCTAATAAATTTACAATACGTCTAGGTTTGTAACAGGCGATAGGCTATTTTTTATTTTGGAAAAGTATAGGTAAAACTGTAGGCTGGTTGGTAGTAATTAATTCACTGGATTAAGAAGTTGTGGACTTTGCAAGTTAATTTAGCAAGAGCTGAAAGTTACTTCGTATGTTTATTTTATATCAAGCCAAAGTTTGGGCGTGTGTGAATTACTGGTGCCTCTTTTGGAACGCTTTCTTATTTTATACCTATACATATAGCATAAAAATATTGGAATATTGGAAGCCATTTTTCACACAGCACCATCTACTCTAAACTAGGTAAAATTTGTACTTAGGGAGTGTTAAGAAATCCTAACGAAGTGTCGTACTGTTTTATGAAATAGAACTTAACTTACTTAATTGTTGAGATTCAATTGTAAACATAAATTTTTTTTAAACGCTTAATTTATTCTATATATATCTTAAACAATGAAGTGATGAGCGCAGTGCAGTGCTAGGTAATGCTCTTTATGTTCCAATAGCTGCGTGTCACTGTGGCGTTATGTGGCAGGCATGTTTCTTACCATCAGGCACATGATCTACTCGTCTCGTCACTTTTTATTAAAAAAATAGACAAAGCTCGTACCGGAGGCTATAGACACGTATGTATATAGAAAGCTGATATAATACTTATATTGTTGTCATTGCTTATACTGTTTTGTGTTTATATACATATATTATAATCTAACGACAACAGAGTATAAACTAACATAACAAACCGTGAGGTTACAATCTCACGCGTCATATTATACACTGACAATGTCACTCTGACATATATATTGTTTCCGGTGCAGAGGACATCTATTGCTTTTCAGCGGGATAATGTTGCCAACATTTTGGGCTCCTTTGCACCGGGAACAGTATAGGACAGGTTACGTGTTAACAAGTGATATGCCATTGTCGCTATTTTTGGAATGTATGTTTAATTTTAAGTCTTATTTGTATCACTATAACTTCATTCACTTATTACTCTATTGTAACACTAGTTTTTATTGTTTTTCTTATCCTGTATACGTGTTTTTTCTTTGTTTTTGGTGTGTACAATAAAGAGTATCTATCTATCTATCTATGTATCTACTCTAGTAATATCTACACTTATTAGACACAGAATCACCCAGACAGAGCATACAAATTAGCATTCATCAAGTAAATTAGTCATTGCTAGTCATATCCATAATCTTAATATTATTACATCATGCTATATTTTTGTATTGGCTAATTTTAGAGCAATTGCTTTTTTCCCTTCCCTCCTCTTCGTCTCACTTTCAGTCCCCAGCTACAATCCTTTCATAAAAAAATACTGTTATTTGCTTAAATTGTTAAGCTTAAGTTTTCACACTATAACTACGTAAAAAAAACATAAAATTACATATAAAATTTCAAACTACGTCGCCGCTAGTAGCGATGTGTAATGAGCCCTCCATTTACTGTTTTTTATTGGCACCTACACGCTACACTCGTTTGCCAATAAAAAAACATTATTCCAATACCCAGTGGCATATCCAGTCAATACATTTTCGATCACACCTTTGACGCATAATACAATCTATATGAAAAACTCATCGAATTTTCCTGTAATTTCCTTTCAATGGTTTAGGAAAATGCGAATTTCATCTATCTCTTTTGCATGATCTTTCTCGCTCGCACGCCTGTTATCACTCAGTCCTCCTGAGAGCTTTCGGGTAGCTAGTCGGGAAATTCTGGCTTTGACGCGAATCGAGAAAGTTAGTACGAAAATTAGTTCTGAAACGAAGTGATTTGTTATTTGTGACGCTATGATGTGATGTGATTGAGGCACGGCAAGAACAAAAACAAGTTAATAAAATAAAAATATTCGTATTTCTTAAAAAATTAACAAAAAATATTTTGTAGTCGGTTTATTTGGAAATAGTACAAAACGGATTTATTCTGAAAACGCAAATTCGTAAAGGTAGAAACTTTTAATTATTTTACTATAAACTATTATAATTTAATTAGTATCATTTAAAAGCAATCTGCTCGAAGGGTTGCAATAAGACTTTTAATGTGGCTATAGCAACAGGCAGAAAATGAGGTCGTATGTAAAGTATCATAGCACCAACATAATTCTGATCTAATGAATCACATTCCAATTTAATAGCCAATACACCCACACACTAATCATGTGAGGTGAGTTTATAATAACAATAAAACTTATTTATTTTGTTCTTCTTTTTTGTAACTAGTGGTCCGTCCCCGCTTCTCCCATGGTCCATAATATATAACCGAAAATGTCCAACAGTGAAACAATTTTTAAAAACGATCTTACGGTCGGTAGTTCCTGAAATTAGCACGTTCAAACAAGACAATCTCTTTAGATATTTGCTAACGGCAGCTTTGACGTTTTTAAAAAAGCTACAAAACATAATATTTCTTTTGGATCTGCTAGATCACCATAGTTGCAATATTTATATGCAATACATCTGTTTATCTTTATATATTATGTATAAATATAATTCTTCTGTACGTGTGTTGACAGTGAACTCCTCCTAAATGGCTGGACCGATTTGAATGTTTTTTTTTATTTTATTTGGGTGGCGCCTTGGAGTGTTTACATTCACAAATCAGCCCGGCAGATGGCGCTGCAGCCGAGGTTATTATGCGAAGCCGGAGAGGAATGCTAGTAGTTATACCTATACATTTTGGGTTGGTGATATGTTTAATAGTTTGGAAATTAAGTAAATTTTGTTCGAATTTAACGTTTTGCCTTAAACAGGATCTCTTTTTCCGTTAAACAAACAAAAAATAAGAAACAGCTCAGTTTAAATTACAGAGCTCAACTGAAAAACTATTTAATGTAACGATCAAAATTACATAATTATTAGTGTGGTATGGTTTTGTGTGATCTTATAGTGCTAAGTATATAACTTACTATAAAAACAAAAAGAGTGAAATTTGAATACGTAGAGAAAATTAAAACGCGAAAAATAAAGCAACGCATAAAACATAAAAAAAACAGTGGGATTTTAATTTGTGAACATTTTTTAAACGTGATAAATAAAATGACTTAACAATGTTCAACCTAACAGACCTGGGGTCCCTCCAGGGTATGAACCTGACAGCGCCACTGAACGGGACGTTCCCCTTCGGCGATGAGCTGGACATCTTCTTCCAACCAGAAAACGTGCTCATCACTCTGTACGTGCCGGTGATTCTGCTGTCCCTGGTCGCTAATGTACTACTCATCGTCGTCGCCGTCAAATGCAACTATACTAAAAAGTAAGTATTTGTGTCCATGTATTTTAAATCAATGGTGATATGGTGAATAAAAAAATCTAATAAGTCCGTAAATTAGATAATAAAAAAATATTCTACACGTATTTTTTCTTTTCTGGCTCAAACAAAATCAACGAAAATACTTGCTTTGAAATTTTTAGTGATGTCACCTTTAAAAATGGTTTTTAGGGTTCCGTAGCCAAATGGCAAAATACGAGACCCTTATAGATTCGTCATGTCTGTCTGTCTGTCCGTCCGTATGTCATAGCCACTTTTCTCCGAAACTGTAAGAGCTATAGTATTGAAACTTGGTACCTAAGTAGATGCTGAAAAGAATGTTAGAACTGAAACTCAAAATTTTTTTTGATCAAAGCCATATGTGTGGATTATCTATGGATAGGTAATCAAAAATGATATTGAAGTTTCTAACATATTTTTTTCTAAACTGAATAGTTTGCGCGAAGGACTCTTCCAAAGTGGTAAAAGTGTCACGCCCCCTCCTGTAACTTCTAAAATAAGAGAATGACAAAAACAAAAAAAAGTGTATAATGTACGTTACCATATAAACTATCAACGAAAATTGTTTTGAATGAAATCTAGTCAGCAATTTTATTTTAATACGTCATAAATTGACTATTGTTAAAACACTGATTAAAGTAAGAACGAACTATAAGTACTTTTATATTGTGGTACTTGCTGCTACGGAAGCCTTCATGCGCGAGTCCGACTCGCACTTGACCACTTTTATTATGTAGACGTGACGACACAACGGAAATTTAATGATATAGTTTATCTTTGTTGATTTTTAATAATTTGATAAAACAAAAAATACTTGTCCCATAGTTTTCTATAATTTACTAATTAGATAGATATATTTTTGGCCCATCTATCCAAATTCACGGGTAACTCACGTTCTTTAGTCAGTCCAGTCCGACTTAAGTTTCGGGCGCATCCGGCAGCCTTTTTCAAGGAAAATGCACTCCCGCGAATGCTACTCGTTTGGCACTGTATGTCTAAAAACCATGTTAGTTTCATACTCTTTTTACCTACTACATCGCTGTGATTGAGCAACCAATATTCGAACTGTCGCATTTATAAAAGTACTAGTAGCATCCTGCGGTTGCACTCGTGAACTTCCATATTTTCTCAAACACACATTTTATCTATGTACCTACCAAATTTAATCCTGAATTCTGCAGTAGTTTTTCCTTAAAGAGTTACAAACATCCATATTTCGAAACTTTTGCATTAATAACATTAGTGAGAAAAGGATAAGGAGGTAATTATATTTATATTATAAACTAGCTACCCGCCCCGGCTTCGCACGCGTGCAATCCTGAAACTAAATATACGAATATAAATGGTTATTGAGGATTATCCCTAAGAGATAGACATAATAGATGCCATTGTGGACTTTTCTGTAGACTTTCTTATGAGGTACAATACTGCAGTACATTAGTTTGATCCATCCCGTAGGATTCATCCAGCGTTTGCAATGTAAGCGCAAAAAATGTGTTTATTTATGACATCACATTAGAAACCTTTAAAATTATCAGTGTTTCTGTGTAGAAACACTGATATGCACATATTATATAAGATCATAATATAAACCTTCCTCTTGAATCACGATATTTATTTTAAAAAACCGCATCAAAATCTGTTTGGTAGTTTTACAGATCTAAGCATACCTACATAGGGACAGACAGACGTAGAAAGTGACTTTGTAATATGCTAGGTAGTGATGATGTCAATGTTTAGAGGTTTGTTTCTCAATCACGTTAGAACGGTTGAAATTTGTAACACAATTATATTATAGCCTGGAATAACACACACAATATTAATCCCGAAAAATCAACAGGAAAGAGAACTTCACGGCTAAAACCGCGAGATATTGCTAGTCAAAGAATAATTTAGATCATAACTAGCAGCGGTTTGCCTAGCGGTTGGACCCGCGTAGTGCCCGTTCCTGTTATTTTTTCGGAATAAAAAGTACCCTACGAGTTCTTACAGTCTTATAATCTATGTTCCTAGTTTCTGACACTCTTGTGCGTAAAAGACTTCAGTCTTGAAAATCGCCGAAAAATTGCTAGCCTTATCGGTTTTTTATCGGATACATTTCGGAAGAGTGTGCTCCTGATTTGCATGATCCACCTTGCCCACCTTGGCTTTTTTCTATTGGATTACTTGTAGCTCGAAAAAGCGACACGGTTCCATGGTTAATGTTACAAATACACCAACAAAAGGCTCTACTTTTGTGATAAGAATGTCTAGGCTGTGGAATACGTTGCCTGAGTGGGTTTTCGCCGATAGTTACAATCTTTGTGTGTTGAAATCGAGAGTGATTCGGTTTCTTCTACGTAAGCACGTTCCATCGTAGACCGCATCGTCGCTTAACATCAGGCGAGATGACGGTCATGTGGTAAGCCAATAAAAGTAATAATTAATTTTAACAAAAAAGAACCGACTTTCAACGTAAAACTTATAAAGTAAAAAAGTTTTCCTCGATTTCTCTAGGATGTCATCATCAGATCCTGGTTTCCTTATCATGGTACCACCCTTGGAATATCTTCTTTACAACAAAAAAAAAAATCATCAAAATCGGTTCATAAACCACGAAGTTATCCGCAAACACACATAAAAAAAAAACATACATACGGTCGAATTGAGAAACCTCCTTTTTTTGAAGTCGGTTAAAAAAAAAGTTTCACCCCGATTAATTCATACGTTACGACGTGATTGAGGACTATGACGTTTATAATAATTTAATTATTTATAATAATAAAATATTTTTATAACAAGTCGTTCCTCTCCTCGTAACTTATCGCTGTTTCACAAAACTCAAGTTGTCAACTTAATTAAGCTCATTGTTATCTATTTGAGTTTGAACGATGTTAGAAGCGTTGAACATTTCGGAGCCGATAAGGATTTGCTGAAATATGTTGTAGGTATTTATCTTGCGACAGACTTGATAAAGTCGAAATACGAGAATTGAGAACAGAGTGAGATCAAGACTGGAAATTATGACAATAATAGGCGTGACGACAGGACCTGCAATTATATTGAATTATTTGATGTAATGCCAGTATTTAAATAGAATTAAATATGTACACTTTCAACAATGTGTTTAAAGAATTCAAAAAAAGGCAACTGATTTAGTCGGGGTTTCAATACTGCGTTTTAACAGGCGCTTGCGAATTTGTTTTGCAAAAAAAATATAAAAATGGGTTTGAGGTAATTTGAAATTTATATTGGGTGTTATTAATAACTAAAAAATAGGGTTTCTCAAAAAGAGAGATCATTTGGGTTGGAATATCTACCTGCCAGGTGATCTAAATTGAGGGATCCATTTTGCCCCGGTACTCACCAGCCGGGACTGTTCCTCCGTGTAGGGATATAATAGGAAAGCTATGTGACAAGTTCTCAGCTTACTTCAAATACCTAACAAAATTTTGCAAGGAGTTCTCGGAATATAATAAGTATGTAGTTCGTAGACTAGTAACTCCTGATTGTATAGTAGTGATTTCTGAAATTTCACCAAATACTGAAATTTGTTTTATTTTTTTATTTATCGCACGACATTTGCGTGATGGCAAACAACATGCCTGCCACATAACACCACAGTGACACGCAGCTATTGCAATATGAAGAGCCCAAATCATTACCTAGCACTGCACTGCGCTCATCACCCAGAGTTCTAAGATGTTATATCTCTAAGCCGTGTAATTTCTCTGAAAATATTTCCCTTCAAACCGGAACACAGTAATGTTTTCACAATAATAATATTTGGAGGTAGAATAACTGGCAAAAGTGCGGTTATTCCCCAGGCGGACTCTGCTAGGAGTCCCACCACTACAAAATAATTTATTATAATATAAATTACTTATCTTTATCTAAATGATATTATATCACCGAATACCGAATTACACCGCATGTACTTACCGAAATTTATGTTATAATTTGTGTATGCTTATAAAATTCTGACATGTAAATCGGTTTAATGAAATAAACGATAATTATTATGATTATGATTATCAAATAAATGATGCAATTTGGTGGAGTATCTAAGTTTCGTTTTAAATCATTATTCTCTGCCCGGAAACACAAACGAGTAGGTATAAAACACGCGCCATCGAGCGAGTGATGGAGCCCTGACCACGGCAACTTGTAAATGAAATAAACACAATATAAAATTGTAAATGAAATAAACACAATATAAAATTGTAAATGAAATAAACACAATATAAAATGGTCAATGGACGTACAAAGTAAGCGAAATCTGTCCATTTCCCAGATTCCATTAGTTCGCAAAAATAAATAAACCTTTGCAAAACGACACTTAGTACTCGTAAAGAGAAAGTACAGGAAAAATTATTCCAAGAATTTGTTGGCAGCAAATTGTTCCCACATTTCTTTACGGGATCCAGCGGGGATTTCATTTTGTTGTTTTCTTTCTAAGAAGCTAAATGTATCGATTTTTATTGTTAGAAATATAAAGGGTAATACCACCATTTTGAATTAATTACCTACTGTGAAGTCGGTGCTAGGACGTTTGAATAGCCTGGGCTATGTTACCAGTATTATATATATTTTTTCTTTAAATAACGAGTGTCGAGACGAGCAGGACATGTGCCTGATGGTACAACATACCTGCCACATAACACAGTGACACGCAGCTATTGGAACATGAAGAGTCCAAAGCATTACCTAGCACTGCACTGCGCTCATCATCCGAGATCTAAGATGTTATATCTCTAAGCCCTGTAAATTCTCTGAAAACATTGCCCTCCAAACCGGAACACAGTAATGTTAAACATTACTGCTTGGCGGTAGAATAACTGGCAAAGGTGTGATACTTCTCCAGGTGGACTCTGCTAGGAGTCCTACCACTACAATTTTTATTTACACACACACACACGTACACACATATAACCTCACCCTCACACACAGACTCACCTGCTCTCAACACATGATTAGATATAAAATATATCGTCAATAAACACCAAAATATCTAAACAATGAGATTTACAATATTACAATAAGACTGGCAACGCCCCGCGGTATTACTCGCGTATTTCCCGATCCCGTATTCTCGGAATAAATAGAATAAAAAAATATCTTATATTGTTGCAAATTTCAATTCGCTCCGTTTAGACGTTATTGAGCAACAAACATCCAAATTATAGTATGAAGTAGGATATAGTGGGATTTGTAACATAAGTGAGATGTAATAATACTTTTCAAAATGATGAGAAAACAGCTGAAACCACACACACCCACACTCACGTAAATAACGAAATTCATTTCTCTGTTGTTTGCTACGTCGTAGCGTAAAAACAAATGTCGCTCGCTTAGTAGACTCTACGAATTTCAGACTCTGGCGAGCTACGTAAACGTAGCAACCTACGTCGGAATTTGTCACCTCTCCCACATAGTGTAATTTACTACTAGGCTCATATATATTTGGTGTTTAGTTATTGCCGGAGCATTTACGTAGTAAAATAAAGCTAGTATCAAAATAAATATGAAGGAACAATATTTTACTTTACCTATCCAATTGGGGGACATTGGTGGCCATTTCACACACAACAACAACTGACCTAAAACCATTTTGGAGCAAAGCTTGTACCATGGAAGCCAGTTTATAATTTCGTAATAACCGCTTTATATGAATATTCAGACATAAATATGGTAAACAAATAACAAAATATCAATTGTTGTCAGTCTGTCTGTTTTCGCTAATCTCCGAAATGTCTGGACCGAAAGTGACGTCACTACTATGCATAACTTAGGCTACTTTAACTTAAGAAAAATAAAAAAAGAAGTGTGGCACTCGGGGACTGCCGCGGTAAAGCTATTGCATGTTGCATGCATTTTTATCAACATAAGCAATAAGGATGTTAACAATTTTTCGGAATTGCTTTTATTTTGAAGAGTGACATTTGTTTACCATAAAAAATATCACGGGAAATCCGTTAAGTTGGCAACACTGCTAAGAGCATTTAGTCTGTAAAGTTAATACAAATAAGATTCAAAGTCGAATGACTGAGTGGGGAGGACGGCGTTACGGTCTTCGATCCCTCTTTCTTGTGAACATAAGAAAGAGATGCACGATCACTAAAATTCGGTCCCCAGGCCTGCGATAAAAGCTATGCAATAGCTTAACAAGATCGGCGTAATAAACATAAAAAAGCGCGTTACATCGTCGTCGGTAAAGACGTCGTTTAGTTCAAATCTAAAACAAATCATTCCACAATTTATGAACAACATATTTTACGTCTTGTTCCATAATATTAAAACATAAATTGCAACAAGCCAAAATAAATGATCACGATTAAAACTTTGTATGTTTAGCTTCAGCATCAGCCACTTGAATATAAACTTTATTTCACGGTGTTAGGAGTTAAATTTGTGTGTTTTAGGTATGTTCCGGCCCGTTTAAGGCTGAAGTTACATCAAAGCTGTGGCTTAATTTGTTATAGCACTCGTGTTAAGTTATTTTAAATGTTCAAAGATTAATGGCTACTTTATTTAAAAATACGATTAGAGATAAATATGGAAGTAGAAACTCTTTACTGTCCACAATATAAAACTTTAAAAAAACAAAGAGACTTAGCCTAGGATATATTTACTCGTACCTAGCTAAA
Organism: Ectropis grisescens; assembly: GCA_017562165.1. Taxonomy (NCBI): domain Eukaryota; kingdom Metazoa; phylum Arthropoda; class Insecta; order Lepidoptera; family Geometridae; genus Ectropis; species Ectropis grisescens. The sequence continues at coordinate 27,802,292 of CM029788.1, forward strand.
TGTACAACTCATCCAGACTCTTTGAATCACATATTAACTACTTTCGTAGACGTCTCTACATTTTTGACGACAATAAACTTTGAGATTAACGTAAAAAAAGACAAAGTTAATACAATTTTTCCCCAACCAAAAGCAGCCACTTGACCTACACGAAATCGCAAAGAGACTTGATCTAAAAGAGACTAGTAGCTGCACAATCCTAGGTCTAAACTTGGATAGTCACCTATCATGGAAAGATCATGTAGACAAACTCATTACAAAACTATCTCAATTTGTTTACGCTCTATCAATCCTAAAATCCAATAGTAACATAGAAACAGCTCTAACTGCATACTATGCATACGCGTACTCCTGGCTTCGATACGGAGTTATCTTATGGGGAAACAGTACAGCCGTTAAAAAAATATTTGTTACACAAAAAAAGTGCATTCGTATAATTGCGAATATACAGAGACGTACAAGCTGTAAACGATACTTTAAAGATCTAAATATTTTGACGCTACCATGTATGCACATTTACGAAACTGGTATTTTTGTTAGGAAAAATCTCCACCTATACATACCGGAAACCAATCCCCGTCGATGTCATAACCTTAAATTACCCGTGCCGAGATTAGAAATGTTTAAAAAGGGACCACTATATGCATCAATAAACATTTACAACAATATACCAGATCGAATAAAAAAAGAAACAAATGATAACACGTTCCAGAAAAAACTTCGTAGCTTCTTAATAAGAAAATGTTACTATAAAGTCTGCGAGTTCTTTAAAGATGAAGATAAAAATTAAATTATTGCAATTAGACTTGTGATATTTATAAGGTACTGTAAAGTAAGGCTAGTTTAATTTTAATATTAAGGCTTGGTCTGCGACCAAATTATTACTGTTGCAGTGCCCTTAATGCAGGGTCTACTACATTTTTGTTCTATAGTTTTTAGATACAAATAAATGTATGTAAGTGCAATTTATAAATAAATAAATAAATAAATAAGTCTATACTTAGCTATCTCTTCCAGGCAAACGATTTTTTTAACTTTTTGATCGCGTTGTGCTGTTTTTACGGAAATTCTTGAAATGTTTTCGATTATTTCAATTGATGTTAATGTTAAGGTAGCGGTTCCGGAGACCGCGGCAGGCACTTGACACTATAGAATTGTATGGGCGCCAGTTCGCGCCCATAGTAGGCAATAATTTGTTATGTGGCGGGCATATTGCTTACCATCAGGCACATGTCCTGCTCGTCTCGTCACTCTTTACTATATAAAAAAACATGTCATACTCGTCTTGTAACTTTATACTGTAAAAATAAAATGATTTCGTAATATTTGAAATGTCATCTATTTTTAACATTAATCATGTTTTCGTTCAAATTTAGAACTTTTAGCATTTTAAGTTGTTTGTAAACAAGTAAAACAAGAACACCTCTCAGGCTTTTATTGAAAAATTCCTAAGTGTAATAGATTAGCGTTTGAGTCGGATTTCTTCGGAGAAAATACGTGGAAAGGTTCCCACTTGACAGTGTTAGCTTTCAGCTTGATGGATGGAAGATTGCGAAGGTTCACGCGTTTTTCTGAGGTATTCGTAGAAACATCGAGATCTCAGAGCACTAAAATCAGGTTGAGAATGTTCTTTACTCCCCGATTTCCTTTATTATTTCTTATATGTAGTATTTCTTCTCCTATTCCAAGATATATTTTAATGATGAGGGTGATGAAGATAAACACATTTGGATACTACTAATGTACTTTCCTTATATTTTACTTTACAGAAATATAATATGCACGCCATAACTAAAATGTTCCACGGAATAGAGAGAGCATAGATAAAATGGACTTGTCTATAGTGCGAAGCAAAGAGAATGTAATATGTCGGAAGGTGCAATTTTGTTTTATTTTTAATTTACACAGATAATACAAAACACTTCAACAGATAACAAGAACAAAATTAAAGACATTGATTATCCCCCTACTATTTCGGATTTGTAATTTGTACAACATTCTACTAGTCGAGCCCTTTCATTTGATACCCATATTGAACATGTTGTGAAAAAAGAAATATAATTCGCCATTTTGTGGTAGCAGCCATCTGGGATTTGAAATTTGTCATAGTGCATAGTATTCTACTGTGGTATGGCAAATTTGCCATTTTGTGGTGGCGGCCATCTTGGATTTGAAATTTGTTATAATGTTTAGGATTTAACTAGTCAAGCCATTTCATTTGAAACCCATATTGAGGTAGGTTGTGAAGAAATATTTTGTCCGCCATTTTGTGTTCTTAAATCGGTATTAACCAAACATAGCTAAGAAAATCCGCACGGTAATCGACCCTTAAAATAAAAAAAAAACTGCACTGCAAATCGGCCCATCCGTTTGAGCTCTACAGGGCCACAGACAGACACAGACAGACAGACATCAAAGTCAAATTTAAAACACCCCTATTTTTGGTCAGTGGTTAAAAAAGACCCCAAATGACAAAGGTCACGCTGGAATGTACGGAGTGCAAGTTGTTCAATAACATGGTCATACGAGTAATTGCAGCGCCCCACGTAGTTCCCGTTCCTGTTATTTTACCGAAATAAAAATTGGTTGCCTGTAAAGTCGGTATACGGGCGAAAGTTTTACGTGACAACGACTTTGAGTGGTAAAATAATTTTACGGAAGGACGCGTGCCTTTCATTTTTATGTCTGTCTCTCTCGCTCTTAGGCGGGCTAACCATGCCCGAGTGGAAGGGACGCGTGCCTCTCACTCGCTCTCGTTGTGAGCGCATAACGTGAGCGGAGCGTAACGCAGTTTCTTGAAGTGTCACCCGGCAAACCAATTTATAAGACGTTGTCACGTCAAAAGTAGCCTAAGTGTTCTTCCAAACTACATACTACCTGTATTTCTTCAGGTAGTATATAGTTCATACGTTACGATATGCTTGAGTCATACATTCAAACATAGACATTTATAATGTTAAAAGGATTTGAAAATATTTCAAGAACAATAAGAATTAACTTAGTTTATACATTTATGAGTTATAATTTTCCTAATTTACCCCATTCAAATGAAAACGCGTATATGTCGTCAGCAGTTTAGCTCTTGCAAGCAGTGCCCATTTACTAGTATGATGCATGTACCATCAATCACTCTCTTCAATATTTTAGCTTAGCGACCCGACACACGTCACCACCGGAAGAATGAGTATTTTATTGATTCCAAATCCAAGATGGCCGCTACCACAAAATGGCGAAATTAATTTAATTTTTCACTACTCCCTCAATATGGGTATCAAATAAAAGAGCTTGACTAGTAAAACGTTGTACAAATTACAAAACCGAGGTAGTCGGGAGTTAATCAAAATTTTAAATTTGTTCTTGTAATTATCCCAGCCAAATGGCGGGAACTACGTGGTTAACACCGCGGGACTTTACTAGTTTGTAATAAAAACCACGGATTCAGGAGTCACACATGACAAAATTCATCACACAGATATTTGTTCTGGTGCACATCAAACCAACTCCACTAGAGAACTTATTACGAACTAAGCCATGAGGCTATAGTGTTCAAATTGATTCTTTTTATTCTGTCCTACATTGCAAAAACTAATAGAGATGCAATATTTATCCACAGTACATTTAAAACCAATTTAAAAATAACACAACATTACTCACTTTCACAAGAATAAAACTTGTTTGCACCCAGAAATAGAATTTACAGACTAGCGTTTTTACAACCGTTTTAAAAAACTATTTTCAAAAAGAGTTCATTTCAACTTCATCACTTGTACAAGCCTTGTTGTAGTTTAAAATGGTGTTCTCCATTTTTAACAACTTCAATTATTTCACAATATTTGGTTTTTGCCAAAAATTATGTAACCGAACCTATTTCGCGTTTAATAAACATAATGCAACCGACTTCATATCAGGAGGAGATGTTAAATCCAGCTGTATGTTTTATGGTAACTATATGTGTTGCGCGCCAGGCACCGCCAGTTTTGAATCGATTACATTTATTTTTTTTTGTTCATTAATCAAGATCATAGTTCATAATTTGTCGTGGTTCGCATACATTTTATTTAAATCGGTTTGGCGCTTTCGGAAAAAAATATAAAAACTATGTACATACATACATGTGCAAATAATGTGTCATTCTTTGTATATCACCAAGACAATACAAATCGAATGTTATATAAGCATTTGAGTAGATTTGTTTAAAAAACAAAATTACAACCATAAAAACGCCAGTCTGAATCCCCTCAACAGCGAAACCTAACATCTGTGCGTGAAAAAGCCTTTTCAATTTATGACAGGTGTTATTTTTGTGATCAATGAATCCGAAAATGTGGAAACGTGAGTAACGTTATTATTCATCATTCATCCTCGGTTCAATGCCGTTGGTGTTTTATTTTTCTTTAAATTCAGTGATTACGCGATATCTATTTCGTTTCTTCATCTGTGTAGTTCTTGGAAAAGCATTTATACGTTTCATTCGTCAACATCATTTCGGAGAGTGTGGAACTGATCTGCATTTTGTTTCACCTTGCCTTTATTTGCATTGACTCATTCTTGTAGCACCAAAAAGTGACATCGTTTCATGGTTGATATTTGAAAGACTCGATAGCAGAAGGTTTGACTCCACTTTCGTGATAAGAACGTCTAGACTGTGGAATGTGTTGACTGAGTGAGTTTTCCCAGTGCTCACATTTTTGGTGTTGTCAAATCGAGAATGGATCGGTTTCTCATGGGTAAACTCGCCGACTCGTAGACCATATATTTAACTTCAGGGGGAATGGCGGTCTAGTGACAACCTGTACATACATATAAAATAGCTAGCATTCCACCTCGGCTTCGCCCGTGGTACATAATATAGACGATATTATAAGCCTGAAGAGTTATTTTTTGTTTGAACGCGCTAATCTCGAGAACTACTGCACCAATTTCAATTTTTTTACACCTTTGGAGACATATGGATGCAATCCCTGAGTGCTATAGGCTAATAATGTACCACGGACAAAGCCGGGGCGGACCGCTAGTAAAAGATAAATTGGCAGTCATTGGGCCTACCGATGCAGGTAAAAATAATTGAAATTTTAGTGTAGGTACATACATAACTATATGTAGGTATACTTACTAATATTATGTTTAGGTGCCGTGACCTACAAGAACATCAACAAGAAAAACATTTTAATTTTTTTAACCCCCGACTACCTTGGAGTTGTTATCTGTACAACATTCTACTAGTCAAGCCCTTTCAATTGATACCCATATTAAGGAAATTGTGAAACAAGAAATGTATTTCGTCATTTTGCGGGTGCGGCCATCTCGGATTTGATATTTGTCATACATAGTGCAAAGTATTTTACTAGTCAAGCCCTTTCGTTTGATACCCATATTGTGGTAGAAGTGAAAAATTAATATAATACGCCACTTTATGGTGGCGGCCATCTTGGATTTGAAATTTGTTATAGTGTATAGTATTCTGCTAGTCAAGTCCTTTAATTTGATACCCATATTGAGGTAGGTTGTGAAGAAATATTTTGTCCGCCATTTTGTGGAAGCGGTCATCTTGAATCGGTATTAACCTAACATAGCTAAGATCATCCGCACGGATATTATTAGCCCTCGAATAAAAAACCGCATCGAAATCGGCCCATCCGTTTGAGTTCTACGGTGCCACAGACAGACATCGCCCCCTTTTTTTAGTCGGGGCTAAAAATCGTCTAATGCCTACCTACGTCCTGCTACGCTGCTCCATTTCCACTCCAACGCTACGCATGTCGCTAATGCGAATTCATAATATTTTGCCATACCAAAAAGTATACAACGTAGTTAAAGTTTTACTTCTATAAAACGTTGAATAAAGCCAACAAAAACTAGAAAACATGTCTAAGTGCTACTTGTACAGTTGAGTAGTCCCGTCCATTTGCCAGCGAGTTAATCAAGTCTCCATCAGTTCTACTTAGTGAGCTAGCGTGAATTAAGACACTGTAGGTGATTCTCCCTTGCCGTTGTAACTGTTAGATTGTTACACTTTTTGCCCAACGAATTGGCACGTTGGATTTAACAAACTACACAAACTACATTTGGTATGGAGATGCATTAATAACTCTTTATTGCACATTCGTATGCATTTGAAAATTAATAATAAAATAAACAAAATACAATTAAGTATCCAAAATTGCAGTCTTACCACAAAAATATTTAATTTCAGGTAACTGATATAACTTCAGTATAATTTTCTTTTAATTAACGTTTAACCAAATATTACGTTTGCGCAGTACTGCCACTGCACATAGAATAGAGTAGAAAATAGAATAGTTAAAAGCAACGAAGGGATTTACCCGGGCTGTTTCACTCTCGATCACACGTTCAAATCATATTATGCATTAGAAGATATCTGCTCAGACAGCGCATTCCAAAGTTTAAATGCTCTTACTATGTCTAACAAACATCTTCGAGTTCATGTTGGAGCCGTGAAATGGTATCAAAATCATGTCATAGAAAAAAGATTTTAAAACATACTGATGCCCATATAACATTCTATGAACATTATAAAATGTCAAACTTTGAATGTTTAGGGCTCAATCACGTTAGAAATGCTGAACAAATCAGGATATAATACACATAACACTTAGATCGTAGTTTGGAATTCCACATAGGCTACTTACTTTCCATCGCGCAACAATAATATCAACGCAAAAAAATAAAATTGGTTGCCTGTAAAGTCGGTATACGGGCGAAAGTTTTACGTGACAACGACTTTGAGTGGTATAATAATTTTACGGAAGGGACGCGTGCCTTTCACTTTTTATGTCTGTCTCTCTCGCTCTTAGGCGGGCTAACCATGCCCGAGTGGAAGGGACGCGTGCCTCTCACTCGCTCTCGTTGTGAGCGCATAACGTGAGCGGAGTGTAACGCAGTTTCTTGAAGTGTCACCGGCAAACCAATTTATAAGACGTTGTCACGTCAAAAACTACCCACAACAGACTGCGGGGCGCAATCTGCGCGCGAATCTGTGCTCGGTATAAAATTATCTACTATTCAGACGTGAAGTACCTTCGCATATTCGGAAAAACAACCAATTTAAAGAAATAAACTAAACTGTTAAATATTTTGGCTTTAACTGTACGCTACCTGAAGATATAGACGTAGGCTAGAGTTACTAATTACATTTCCCCTGTAAATTTATTGTTCTTCTGAAGTATTGCCATTGTATTGCTATTTCCTTTGAGTAAAGGTTTAATAAAAAAAAATTGGCAGTCTAATAAGCTACAGATGGAAGTGAAACCCTTCTTTACTAGTCTACTCTTTGTTGCTTAATTTTTTTGTACTAAGCATCTTTTACGTATGCGAAATACGTCACCTGTATAGGTCCAGATATATTGCTATTATGCATGTCGTGACGCAAACATACAAAGTTTCACCTGACCTTTTATGTTGTGAAATATGGCTTCTTTAGAATTTCTTAAATAAAATAAGAAAGAAAAAGAAGAGACATTCCATGTAATGTTCCTACTGCTAGAACTAGAGGCTTTTTGAAAGAAGAGAGTCAAGGATCATCTATCTCTGAAGTAGGTATTATTTACCAAACAAAAAATGAATCGGCTTTGATGTTTTTTTTAATAGGCAGAGCCTTTATTAATAAAACTAAAATACAATACGAACTACACTACACTACAAACCTACCTAACTACTTACACTAAGCACACCTGAGTTATCTAAATACCACTTTAGGTCTACAGATAATAAAGATGTTTAAGCCCATTACCAATTGGGAGCGTACCCAGCATGCTGGCGGCATTACCACGCTGAATGACAATGCTTATGCGTTGGACCAAATAAACGCCAATTTATTCTATTCTATGACGTCGTGTAACATAAATGTACCTACATACAAAAATCATGCAACCGAATTGAGAACATCTTCCTTTTTCGAAGTCGGTTATCAACTAAAAACGTAAGTTTTTCAAATTGCAAGGCTACTCAGTAATTATAAAAAGTATAAACATAGGATTTCTCAGAGTGATCGGGGTGTGGGACTGACCTCGACAAGATGACAAGTAATTAACGAAATTTAATTGAGTTCAGAAACATAAATTCACTTTAAATTATACATTTATACTAGTTTGTTCCCGCGACTACGCGAACAATTCGTCTGGATCGAGTTTGAAAATGTATTATTTAAAGGAATTTGTAACTTGATTTGGACTTTTCATGTTCCAATAGCTGCGTGTCCTGTGCTGTTATGTGGCGGGCATGTTGCTTACCATCAAGCACATGTCCTGCTCGTCTCTCGTCTCTCTATACTGTAAAAAACTTTTTATAAAGTAAAACAAAGATTATCTGCTATTTCATATTAAAGTTTATGTATATCATATTTCAGGTTGTTGGAAACTTTCATTCACTGCTTTGACTCTCCTTGCAAGAAATAAGGTAATATAAAAATAATCTAGAGAGAGCGTCCCAGCAGTGGGAACGTTTAGTGTGTTGCTTAAGCTGCTAGTCGTACTAATATTATAAATGCGAAAGTTTAAATGTTTGTTGCTCAATCACGTAGAAATGGATTGTGTTGAAATTTGTAAAACATAATATAGTCTGAAATAACACATTTTTTTCTCATCCCACCAGCTCAGAAAGAGTACTTTTGCTCCTCGATATCAGGCCGCAAAAGTCGTTTTTACCCTCTAGAGGTTAAAGTAAATTTGAATTTAGAACATCGTGTGTACTGAGGTTTTGAATTCAAAACATAATTCAACCTATTTATTTCTACCTCCTTGGTGCCGAATGCATCATACATTTTTTTTATATGTTAAAACTCAGACTCGAAGCTCCTTGGTATAATTAATTTTTTTTTAATTTGCTTAGCGCGAAAACATTAAAAAATTGCATTTAGTCATTTCCTTGCTGAGGTGGAATGAAAAGTTACGTGTTGCACTCGAGTGCAAAGATTTTTCACCTTGTGCTCTTTTGATTCCTTTGCTACGCTCAGGATTCTAAAATTCAAAATTAGAATACTTCGCTTGCTCGGTCATCAAAATTGAGCACGCGGTTAAAAATCAACTTTGCACTCTTGTATAACAAATAACTATTATCTCGGGAATTAAAATAGAGAACTGTGCAGTTAAAGCTGCGGGGAATTGCTAGTTCTATCTTTTGTAACGAAGTAACACGGCCCTCATCTAACGTTTCCCGGGTCCGCTCATGTGTGACGTCACGGTGTATCCGTGTTTTATTGCGAACCCTCGTCAAGCACCGGAAGTGCGCAAACGGTGCCGTTTGTCAAACGAAGGCACAGCTCACAACTCGTCCTGTTGAAATAAGAGAACTAAACGTAGAACTTTTTGGGTTGTATTTGACAATGTGTTAGTGGTGCCACTAGTGAGTTGTAAAGATTTATGGCATGTGCCTCACGGTGGAGGAACGAAGTTGGACGCAGTGGAGCATTGGAATTCAAACTATTTTGACAAAGTAATTACATGCACTAGCAGCGTGGAATAACTTATTTTGTTGTGAGACAAATCTGAGCTAAGTGCAATAGAGAGTTTATCTATAAATAAAATAAATAAATAAATATTGGTGGACAATTCACACACAACACCATCTGACTATCTATCTATCTAGTAGTCTGTATTAAACGTAGCAAAAAAAAAACGAAATCTATGATGTCAAATAAGACATAAATACTGAACTTTTTTCATTAGAAAACATACTGAACGTTAATTTTTTCAGTAAAACACTACTTCTTTGGCGCACCACAGACAGATTTTTGTGGGCTGTGAATTGAATTCTAGCGTCACGCTCGGAATGATAAAATGAAATATTTGTGTGAACTCGGATGGCCATTGATCATCTAGAAATGCGTCAGCGTTTCCGTGGACGTGGCCACGACATTCGGTTTCACCCGCGTAGTTTCCAAAGTGAGTTATCAAATTCTCAGTCATAAGTTTCCACTCCTATCGGCAGTTCCTATGACTGTCATTTTTTTGAATGGGCAAAGTTCTTAAAATCTAAATAACAATAAACTGAATTTGAAAGTTTCTCAATACGGTATTATATTACCTAAACTAAAAGCACTTTAAGTACCTAAACTAAAAGCAGCACATACAACTTTCTGGTTAAATTCCACCTGACCGTTCTCACACACTTCTGTTGGCGGTTTAATTAAAATACATTATTTATTAGTAATTTTCAAAACTACCCGCATGTCTGTACTCCAATTACAGAGAAAATTTAGCTTCAACAAAGTTTACAATAGAATTATTATTCATGAGAATTACGGATGATGCTCTCAGCGTGTTTCGAATATGCTGGTTTTTATCCTACCCTGTAAATATTCTTTTAAAACATTTTTTACATTTTCCTAAAAGAAATTGGTTATTTTATTCTTGTTTTAGAGCTAGTATAGTAACGTGGTTACATCCTTTGTTCTTGTTCCCGTTAGTTCTTCGCTGAATAAAGTAATTTGTTTGTTATTATCAGACTACTACAGTTATTGTGAGTCAGACGATTTCGCTACAACGCTACCCCAGCTTGTATAAAAAATACTTAACGAAAACTAATAAGGAATAAATACTAAGACGGAAGTGCAACCGTTAAAAAAGTCTAGAAGTTGAACTAAGTTTATGCCAACAATACTGTCACTTATCTGTTATCATTGGCCTTCAAACCCTTCAAAAGATATGGTACTTCATCAACCGGACTCTGTATCATAAATCTTATCAATACAATTTTCAGACAGGCAGGAATTCTACTTTCTACTTATATTATAAATGTCAATGTTTGGATGTTTGTTGCCCAATCACGTCGTACGAGTAACGTATGAACGGATCGGGCTGAAATTTGGAAAATGGTCAGGTTAAATAAAGTCTGGAAGAACACATGGGCTACTTTTAATCCCGGAATAAATAATGGGAATGATACAGACTGGCGGGTAGAGGCAAGCTGAAACTTGTCACATAACTCTCCTATTATTCTCCAACACGGAGGTGGAAGACCTGGCTGGTGAGAGCCGGAGCAAACTGAATCCACACATTTTTCAAATGTTTTATTTTGTTTTTTTTATTCAGTGAATATGTTTGAGGCAATATGCAATATATGCAATGTGTGTATGTTTAAAGAATAAAAAATACCTAGACATTTTTGGTCGAGGCTTTAACATGGGCAAGCACGTGCAAATATGTTTAAAAAATGGGTTTGAGGCAATTTGAAATTTCTATTGGGTGTCATTTACAAATAAAAAATAGGGATTCTCAAAAAGAGATATCATTTTGGAGGGACTATCTACCTGCCAGGTGGTCTAAATTGAGGGATTCATTTTGCCCCGCTACTCACCAGCCACTTCTGTGTAGTGTGTGAGGGTGTGCGTGTGAGTGTGTGTGGGTGTAGGTAGGGATATAATAGGATAACTATGTGGTAAAGTTTCAGCTTGCCTCAAATGCCTACCCAAATTTTGTTACCAGCTCTCGGATTATTAGTGTAAGCAACTAAGTGTTGTGATGTATAACTTACATTGCAATTTAGTTATGTTCTTAAAGTACCAGTTAAAAAAAAATGTATCATAGGCTCCTTTACCATTACCATATTTAATTTTACAAGTAGATACCATTTCAATGATATCTACTTATACAATGAAAAAAAGTGGATATGCAGAAATGTATTGGACGTTCCACGAATACAGCAAAATCAGCTAGGTACATGTCTTTTGTGGATTGCTCAAAAGCGTTTGATTGTATTTCTCACAAACACCTCCGGGATTGTCAAATGGAACAAGGAGTATTCAACAAAGTAATACGTTTCTGTTCTAAAGAAAATGTAAAGTTACTGCCAGGTAAAAATAAAAATAGAAAGCACTCGACGGCTGTTTCAATATAGAATTTATAATATTCATAATAATAAGCAGTCCCTATTGTTTTTTATCATGTAACTTACCTTTGTGAGGCAAGCGCAGTGTAGGACGGTAATGATTTGGACTCAATGTGATAGCTGCGTGGTACTGAACTGTTGTTGAAGGCGTGTTATTTACTATCAAGCGCATGTCTTTCTTTTTCCGTCACTTTGAACTAAAATGTGATTTGTAAATTATTATAAAAAATGTGATATAGCTCAAACGCTCGCTACAGCACAAGTGTAGCAAGCGTTTTGTATGTTTACAAATTTGGCGGGAAAACGGGTGTCAAGTTACGTAAGTGCGTTGTTTACGTTTCGGCTTATAAAGTGTCACCTTACTTGTATTCATTTAAACCTTAGATAGAGAGTACATTTAAACTCTTTGATTTAAAGCCATTACCGTCAAGATCGTACCAAGACGCTTCTAACGGTATAGTTTGTTTATAATTAATTATAATACATATTTGCTTCATCAGTATCTCATGTGTGTATCATTTTGTGTTTATTTAAAAACCTGAAATAGTTTCGGCGTATATTCGAGCTGGCTCGAGACTCCGCGTTGTTTTGTTGCCGAGGGCTATTGTGCCACTACACGGCGAAATGATGAAGATTTGCAATCCCCTCGGTTCGCTTCCCTACTGGAGAATAATGTTAGCAGCTGTTTTATGAGGCTGTTATTTTGTCGCAGATAAAAAAAAAACTAGTCATATTATTTTGCAGTTTTATTTATTGTTTCAAATGCGTGCATTTTTGTTGAAATGAAATATGTGTAGTTTATTTTCTTTTATCGTATATACTTCAAGTAAAGTTATAACTAATATTTTGTTCATGGTAAGAACATTGTTTTTTAAACAAAATGACCGTGTATATTTTTACGAAGGCAGGTAGGACTTATAGGAGAAGCTTATATCCAGCAATGGAAAAAATACAGATATACTATAATATACAGATATAATACCGTCCGTCAGTTAGTAGTAATTTGAATATGATGATCAATATTGTTAAACTTTTAAAAAGTGTATGTACTTATTTTACTAACACGCGCAAACTCTCCTGGAATCAAATAGATAATAAAAATAAGATAATAGGGTTAATATTTCTATACTAATATTATAAAGCTGAAGAGGTTTTACGTTTGAACGCATTAATCTCTAGAAGTACTGGGCCGATTTTAAAACTTATTTCACCGTTGGATATTTTCGTGACCCCTGAGCGCTATAGGCCATATATTTATGATGTACGAGCAAACCCAAAGCGGACCGCTAGTATAACATATTTAAACAGATATTACGATATGACAATTAATAAAAATTGATATAATTTTTTAACAAAAGCGAGATCAAGGGAAATATAATCAAGTCAAATTTTCTTTTATACTCATTTTTTTCTTCTTTATTTGTTGTTTATAAATAAACATCTACTAAAACATTAAGACTTTAAGATTTTTGTATGAAGATGCATGAAGCTTGGCAACACAGTTAAATTACACCATCAAGATTATCCAAGCCTATTGTTTGAAATTGTAACGAAAACGTGGGCCTGTCTAGGCATAGATATTAGACACATTTCCGAATAATCTTGCGGAGCTAATATTTTAATTTACCTTAATTGTAAAGGACCTTATCTGGTTATTGTACTTGATAGTCGAATAATACTCTTATCTGATACCATTATCAGGGCTGTATATTAAAACTGCGTGATTTTTAGATTACCTTATCTTTTTTAACATTGCGTACTAGTCCTTCATATGATTTATTACGCAACTAGCGATCCGCCCCAGCTTCGCTCGTGTTGCGTAATATACAGCCTATAACACTCAGAGATCGTCTAAATATCCAAATGTGCTTTTTTTTTTTAAATTGGTCCATTAGTTCCTGCGTATAGTGCGTTCAAACAAAACCCCTCTTCAGCTTTGTAATATTAATAGGTATAGATAACTTACATGTATACATCTTTACTCTATACATATAAATTAAAATTAAATGGTCTGTTTGCGATTCTAAATTAACAGGTTTCAACAAATAGATATTATGAAAGTTTATACGGCATTTATACTAAAAACTATTATTTATCTGTTTGTGTGTTCTGATTAATCTCTGAATCGACTGAACCGGTTTTAACGGGGCTTAACCTGATACAATAAAGCGTAACACAGGATACTTTTAGTTCGGAATAATACATTAAATGGTTTTAGGTAAATCGGGGATTACCTATCAAAAGAAAATAGTATAAGGAAGGAAGGAATAAATGTTTGAGTCCACCACGACGACAACGCTCAGCTTTAAAAAAACGAGTCAAATATTGTGCGTCTATACGATAGGAGATGCCCAAAAATGTGTGATAAATTATCTGTGGTGAAATATTTACAACAGGAGTAAGAGTTGAAATGACCTACAACCCGATATCCGTGCCTACAACCAAAGAACTTACAACATAAACTAGTTATAGAGTTGGATTTTCCGCACGGTTCCTATGCGTCAAACGTAAGCAGATGAAGTGCATACTTTCTATGGCAACAGAGTTATGTACCGCCATAGAATAGATAATATAGACCACGACCGCGATGGTACCGCGACAAAAGTATAAAAAGATGACACTTCCACAAGAGCGACAAGGCAAAAAAGATGCTTTCGGTGTGAAGCGATTGTGGCAACTCTATACGTAGTACATGTAAACTCTTTGCCTACTACATATTGAAGAGAAACGGAAGAAATATAATGATTTATGAGTTAATATATAGCGATAAATACTTTATGAATAACATATCTTATTCGAAAATACCTTACAATATCAAAAAATAAATACACTACTGTTTGTAGTATGTACACTAGATCAAAACACCCTTCAAGGTACCTATCGGTTTCTTCTAGATAAGCACGCTCCATCGTAGATCACATAATTGCTTAACATCAGGCGAGATGGTGGTCAAGTGCGAACCTATTATAGTTTTAAAAAAACCTATTCCAGTAGTGGTAGGACTCTTCGCAGAGTCCGCCTGACAAAGTACCACAACTTTTTCAGTTATTTTACCGCCAAGCAGTAATGTGCAAAAATTACTGTGTTCCGTTTTGAATGACAATGTTTCCAGTGAAATTATAGGGCATTGAGATAAAACATCTTATATATCTGGGTGACGAGCGCAGTGCAATATTAGGTAATGATTTGGACTTTTTATGTTCCAATAGCTACCTACGTGTCACTGCACTGTACTGTTTCGAGCAGACGTGTTGCTTACCATTAAGCACATGCCCTGCTCGTCTTTTCACTGTGATACATTAAAAAACACCCCGCAATGACTCGATTTTATTTCGTTTCTAATGGTCTTAGGATCTAACATACATACCTATGTTTTTTAAACAGTACCACTTTGTCGTCTGCAAATATGGTAATCTTTTTACTGAGCAGGTAATTTATATATTATGTAGGAAAAATAACGCAGCAGACAGGTTAATAAGTTCTACGGTAACGAGTAACTTACGTGTTGTCATAATAATATAGTAGGTAGTGTTATCTCACGAAGCGACGCAAGCTTTACGTGTAGTAGCATTGTTCACAAGCACTTCCAATTTTTATTGAAATGTCTGATGTGTTAATCGACAAACATGTGTTTTGATATAGCCTAAAAATATCCCATTTTTAACCCCCGACCAAAAAAGGGGTGTTATAAGTTTGACGTCGATGTCTGTCTGTCTGTCTGTCTGTCTGTCTGTGTGTGTGTCTGTCTGTGGCACCGTAGAGCTCAAACGGAGCCGATTTCACTGCGGTTTTTTTATTTAAAGGTTAATATTCGTGCGGATGTTCTTAGCTATGTTTGGTTAATATTGATTCAAAATGGCCGCCTCCACAAAATGGCGGACCAAATATTTCTTCACAACCTACCTCAATATGGGTATCAAATGAAAGGGCTTGACTAGCAAAGTACTATACGCTATAACAAATTTCAAATCCAAGATGGCCGCCACCACAAAATGGCGAATTATATAATTTTATTCACTACTGCCGCAATATGGGTTTCAAACGAAAGGGCTTGACTAGTAGAATGTTGTAAAGATAACAAATCTGAGGTAGTCGGGGGTTAATCAAAATTTTTAATTTTGTTCTTGTTGGTTACGTAGACGTTGGATCAATTAATGTTTAAATAGGAAAAATGAAGTATCTAAAACCTCGAACCAGAAATCGAAAACTTTTTACCGAACGAATCAGTGAGCAATATCACAGCTCCAATCATCGCGATCAAGATTGCATGAAAGCAATCAGCGTCAAATCACGATCCATGACGACACTATCCCGGAAACGGTGATTGGCTATCCGCTTATCGCTACCGAGTAATCGTGCCGTGATAGGCCGGGATATTGTGCGCATTAGACTAACTTTTTTTCTTGGATTCAAGAAAAATATAGGAATTTTCAAACTGTAATTGAAGAGTTAATTTTATTTTGGGATTGGTTCCAGAGTAGCACTACGATTTGAGCTTAGTGTAATAATGGTTTTGCGTTACCCTATACTTACAAGTAAAAAAAGTAAAGTTTTAATGCTTAGTGTATTGGGGGTGTACACCTGCCGCGAGTTGGGCTCGCAAGAGCGATGACATATGGGTTGGGGATATTGATGAGGGCGAAAACATATCTCGCGACCCCAGGTCATGCTGGAGAAATCAGTGGAGATTTTATTCAGCAGCACCATGTCCCATGGTGTCGAGCCCATCATGTTCCTGTATGGTGAGCATACGTAAATGTATTCGTATTTACCCGACACAAAAAAAGTCTTGCCTATTTCCTTACCAAAAAAACTTATACCTCCAGATCTCAGCAGCCACCGCTGGAATTCTTGATTTCAATCTGTGAACACGTCTTACTTTTAAATAAAGAGATTAGACCACACAAAACTCCGCATTTTTCTCATTGGAATTCAAGCCAGAACTATATTTACCGATATTTGGTCCGCAAAAACTCTGCCAACTCCAAGAATATAATCCGAAACTCAAACAATCAGACAACAGCGGGATGCATTATTGAAAAGTTTCGTCCACCAAAGCGTGCCGTGAATTAAATAATGTTTATTCGTTTTCAATTCTGCAGCGTGGGATTACGAACTTTCATATGCTTGTACAAACATCTGGCTTATTTTTTTCAAGAGGACAGAGACTATTTTTACATGAACAAAATTTATAATATGGAGTTAGAGTGACGTAACAATTCTGAATTATTCTTAATAATGATTCTTAATTATGACAACTTTATAATTTATAAGTTAGACCAATAAAGATTACCTATGTTTTTGTTAGTTTACGGCGTAATGCCGCTATCTTGAAATGGTGAAGGAAAACGACATGTACGTAGACATCTTTCTGGCGCATGTGTCATTCACTAACTCACACTGGATCAGCATGGTGGATTAAGATCTTGGCTCTCTCATTGCGACAGAAAACCCAGAGACCCAGCGGTGGGAACATTTAGAGGGCAGCTTATGCTTAGCTTAGTTACTTTAGTTTTAGTTTTCATTTTGTAAAGTAGTTCATAATTTCGGTTGCGGTCTATTTGGACTGAATGTTATATTGTACTAAAACCGTAATGAACAAATCTTAAAATGATTTCATTAAAGTTGCCAGTTATTCTACCGCCAAGCTGTGATGTGAAAACATAATTGTGTTTCGGTTTGAAGGGTAGTGTTCCAGAGAAATTACAGGGCTTAGAGACAAAACGTTTTATGTGTCTACATGATGAACGCAATGCATGATGAACGTAATGATTTGGATGTACGAGTATCTCTTATATGTTTCAACAGCTGCGTGTCGCTGTGCTGTTATGGGCGGGAATGTTGGTAACCATTAAGCATGTCTCCTGCGCGTCACATCACTGTTTTATGGGGGGAAAAATGGCGTTTTCCGGGCGCAACTTATAGTTATCATTTAGATTACGACAACTTTATAATATTCAAGTTTTTAGTTTTCATTTTGTTCAGTAATGTTAATAATGTTTATTTCTTAATAGTGTTTTGTTATTCTGCTGGTTAAGCACTTTGTTTAATTCCCATAGGGTAAATCGGGCCAGTTTTTCCGGTGCTCATTCAAGATCTTCTCACCACGTCATCTTTTGTCCGTTTTATATTTGCATTTAACTGGGCGGTAATTTTGACCCAACGACTCTTATGTTTGTATGTGACTTCATAGTAGGTATTATTAAAACACCGTTGGCGTCGTCAAGTTGAAAGTTTAACTTGGACATAGTTTTCCGAATTATTTGTTAACGTGACAGAACTTGTAGTAGACCACCTACTGCCTAATAGTAATTTAAATATGAAAATTAGTTATTAATATAGCTAAACATTAAAACATAGATGATGCTACTAAATCACGTCAAACAAACAAAACAAGCTTAAATTTGGATCACTTTTAAATTATGTATAGCTATCTGGAATACCACATCGGCCATTTTTTAACACCCCCGACCAAAAAAAGGGGTGTTATAAGTTTGACGTCGATGTCTGTCTATCTGTCTGTCTGTCTGTCTGTGTGTGTGTCTGTCTATGGTACCGTAGAGCTCAAACGGATGGGCCGATTTTGATGCGGTTTTTTTTATTTGAAAGTTAATATCCGTGCGGATGTTCTTAGCTATGTTTGGTTAATGTCGATTCAAGATGGCCGCCGCCACAAAATGGCGGACAAAATATTTCTTTACAACCTACCTTAATATGGGTATGAAATGGGAAATGGAAATGAAATGGGTATGGGTATGGGTATGGAAATGAAAGGGCTTGACTAGTAGAACACTATACACTATAAAAAAATCAAATCCCAAGATGGCCGCTACCACAAAATGGCGAATTATATTATAAATGCAACAAATTTACGGAAATTAGAACTACGCGAGCTAAATAGAGAGGTACTGTTAATCGAAGCATCAGTACCGTACTATAGAGATTCAGGGTCTTTAAACTTAGACGTACCTACTTCAAACGATAATAAAATAATTCAATAGAAAAGTTTTCTGTTTTTGTACCGATCGCCCTTCAACAAAACAATGCTTGAAATGTTCACTAGTCAATCAATTAATTAAATTAACAAACTGATAATTTCATTCGAATGCAACTAACCGATTCATTCGAACTAATTGATAATTGTGAGTGATCGTCGAACTCTCTTTCTTTGTCTGAGGCCGCGCCATCGACGAAGTCCTCTGGCGAAATCATGTAACTTTGCTGCTTTTGTACATTGTACGTTGTTTTTAATTGTAGAATGCAATAATGGCGCCAATCAATGGTGGACTTAACTTGTGGCTTAGGATAGTAGTAGTAGTGGAAAATTTAATAGGCATTGTTAGTGTGTCCACTGAAATGAAAAGTTTTTCGAAGACAAGGTTTAATTGTAAGATTTTGTTTATATTTTTAATATTATGCTTTCATTTATTTGAATATTTCATTTGGGGAAATTATTAATGTCAAAACATAAATATATGCATGTAGAAAAATGTCCTGGATCCAATTACCTCTCATATTACGCTTGGGGATTTTAATTAATTAGGTATCTGTGTATATACCTTCAGCGATCTGTGGTAGCATGTATGTATCTACTAAGTACTAAGTATGTATTTATGTATCTGTGGCAGCAGAAGTATGTATTTTCATATAATTTAATTAGTGTTTAACTATATTTTTTTTATATATTATTAGTGTTTAATTACAATACCTGTCAAGTACAATACATTGTAATTACCTGTCGTACTGGCAGACCTACTACCTACTTAACTCAATGTTGAAACGAGTCAAAATATATTATATTATATTGGAATAGAATTACTCACACTTAGAATAAAAAATTACTCTTATTTCAATCAAGAAAAAAGATTAACAAACCATGTTAGTAGTTTTTTTTACGAAAAACTTAGATACAAGGCGATGATTGGTTGTAATTTTGTTACAAACTACGCATTTACTGACCGATTCAACGAAAATAATATCGTTTTCTGTTCCATTAGCGAAAGGGATGTTCGCTAACATGGAGTTAATAAAAAACGGATAAGGTAGTGATAAAAATGATTTGATTTGAACATTAAATGTTTACTGTTGATATTTATACTTCCAGGTGTACCTACACCAGACATTATAGCTAGAATAGCAATGGCAAGAAGAGCTTTTAACAATAAAAAAGCATTTGTTTAAAGCCCGAATATCAAAGAATATTCGCAAGAGGCTGATTAAGATCTACATCTGGAGTATTGCATTGTATGGCAGCGAAACGTGGACCATGACTCAAAGGGATAGGGAAAGATTAGAGGCTTTCGAAATGTGGTGTTGGAGGAGAATGGAGAGAATCAGCTGGAAGGAAATGAAGAGCAATGAAGAGGTTTTGAAGATGGTAGAGGAGAAAAGAACATTAATGGAAACAATAAAAACAGAAGAGGGAAGATGTTGGGACATCTGATACGACACGACATTTTCATTAGAACAATAATGGAAGGTAAATTAGAAGGGAGGAGGAAGAGAGGTAGACCTAGGAGAAGTTACATGAACCAAGTGAAGGAGAAGATAAATGTAGTGTCGTATCAGGAAGTCAAGGAGAAGGCAGAGTGTAGAAGTACATGGAAGGAACTCCACCGACAAGAGCGTCGCTCTTAAATTATGAATGAATGAATTTATACTTCCGCCTGATATTATATGATTTATGTTTATACTTTTTTAAACGTATTTTATGAACTACCAGCTGTACCCTGCCACGCTTCGCTGTGGCACATTGTGATGCAAAAATTAGATAAAAACAATCCTTGATGCGGATTATATATCATTCTAAAATTTCAGCTCGATCGGTCGATCTTCAAAAACTCAAAAACTTTTTGAGTTTTTGAAGCGTACAAAAGCCAACATAACGTTTTTATATCATAGAAATATTGGTACTACTACTAAAATTAAGTGTCACGCTGGCTAGATTGATGAATCACATTTTTATCATGAACCATAACAAATGTTTTCGAGAATATAGATAGACATCTATACTAATATTATAAAGCTGAAGAGTTTGTTTGTTTGAACGCTAGGATCTAGGGAAGTACTGGTTCGAGTTGAATGATTATTTTTCTATTAAATATTCCATTTATCAAGGCTATATGCTATAGAATATAACGCTACTATCAATAGAAGCGGAGCATGAATCAAGAATGTAACAAAAACGGGAAAGAAATATTTATTTTTGAGAGATTTCGTAGCGTGTTTTGACATGACAGCATGTGTCTAAGATTGCGCCAACTTCAACTTTTTCTTTTGGCTTCCATTCGGTAATGTCACCGTAATTTCGCCAATGTCCAAGATTGCGTCATTGAATAAATATAAACCTTTGGGAATCAAATTTGTTTCAAAATCTGAGTTGGTACGACCGATTTCCGACAGGTGGAGTAGCAGTTAGCTGAAGAGGTTTTTTGTTTGAAAGCGATATTATCAGGAATGACTGAACCGATTTTAGTCATTTTTTCACCGTTGGATATGTACAGGACCCCGAGGAGTGCCATATAATGTACCACGGGCGAAGCCGGGGCGGACATCTAGTATAATGATATAGATAAACATTATATTACACGTAAATAACAAAAATAAGTAAAAGCATTAAAATAAAGTAGGAATTGGAGATTTGGAGACCTCGTTGCTAAAACCGACTTCTACTAGGTAGCCGTAGGATGGTAAAAAAGAAATGAAAAAGTAGAACACAAGGAATATATCGCTAAGCTTAGAATGCTTGCCTTTACTTTTAAAGCCGATCGTAACGAGACCTGCTTCTACATTTGTACATAATTGTAGTAAAATACTTGGAGTAACATGCCTGTTTCGATCTATAACTACTAATACTAATAATTGTACTCATTACATTAATTAATGCTTAATTTTAATTGTTTTTTTGTAACCTCATACCAAAGAGGCTTTATTTTTGCATGCCCGCAAAGGGTAAGACTGTTGTTTCTGAGTATATCTATTTTGTATAACTAACATCTTTGTACACAGTTTACGCAATAAAATATTCTGATTCTGATCCTAGGACCTTATCTTTATAAAGTTGTATGTTTCCGAAGTGTGTATGTTAATATGATTAATCTCAATGCTTCGAATATTGAATGTTTAGATATTTATTGCTCAAACACGTCATAACCTTTGAACGGATTGGGCTGAAATTTGAAATGCAGTTAGTTTACAATCTGGAAGAATATATTATATTTTTTGCAACAGAAACAGAAATAAAGAGAACGAGAATTACGCGAGTAAAACCGTAAGGCGCTGCTAGTGTTCATATAATTGTAAACAAACACGCCTACGATGCGTTGAAACACCCAGACTTGGAACAAACAATGATATTCATCTCAGAAATGTCAGTTAAAATTGAACCCACAACCTACGCACGCGGCTTCAACCACCTCATTGATCAAATATTTGTTTATGTGATCAATTTAAATGTATTGTGTTTGTACATAAATAACTGATTGGGTAGTATCATCGTCGCCCACGAATGTCTTTGCTTTTCTAATTCTGAGAGGTTTTTAAAGAGAGCCTTTTCGAACTTTAAGTTGAACTGTTTCGCCTCCAAAATACTTGGGAGATATATACCTAAGTATGTAGCGTAGTGTAGAACTCATTGTATTTTAGTTTTGTTAATAAAGGCTCTGCCTTAAAACAAAATATTATACCTACGTTGTTATTTGTATGAAGTGATTATTAACAGTTTTAATGCACCTTGCTCAACATTTAATTAATATTGACGTGACAACGTCTTATAAATTGGTTTGCCGGGTGACACTTCAAGAAACTGCGTTACGCTCCGCTCACGTTATGCGCTCACAACGAGAGCGAGTGAGAGGCACGCGTCCCTTCCACTTGGGCATGGTTAGCCCGCCTAAGAGCGAGAGAGACAGACATAAAAAGTGAAAGGCACGCGTCCCTTCCGTAAAATTATTTTACCACTCAAAGTCGTTGTCACGTAAAACTTTCGCCCGTATACCGACTTTACAGGCAACCAATTTTTTTTTTAACTCGGCATCGCTCCGCAGTGTTACCTGCACAGTTCTCGTACCTGTAATTTATCTGTAATAAAAGTAGCTTTTGTGCTGCACGCTATACCAAATTTCACTGTAATTCGAATTTCAAGCTGAATCGTTCATTGGTCCTAATGTGATTGAGAAATAAACATTTAAAGTTTCGCATACTTTTAGTATTAGTAGAATTATGATTTTTTTTGAGTGGATTTTATTAATTAGTAAAAAGTATTAATGTAGTATTAAGTCGTCTAAATATGTTACATTAATGTAATCGCTCGTATTAAAAACTAGTGGTCCAGCTTGACTTCGCCCGTGGCACATAATATGTAGCCTATAGCACTCAGGTATAACGATCACGTATCCAACGGTGAAAGACATTTTGAAATCGATCTAATAATTCTTGAGATTAGTGCGTTCAAACAAAAATCTATTTGGTTTTATAATATTACTTGCTACGCCACCTATCGAAAATTGGTCGTATTAACTCAGATTTAGAACAAAATTTGGTTAGCTTGTAATGAATACCTAAAAGGCTTAAAATATAGATACAATCAGTCACGGACTTCGGCGCATTTCAGCGCGCGCAACGAAAGCTCTCAAAAAGGAATATATTTTCCCTGTGTGTGTTATGTGCTTGTTACATTCTTGATTCATTTTCCGTCTTATTGATAGTAGCGTAATGTTATATAGCCTTCTTCAATAAATGGATTATCGAACAGACAAAATAATCTTTCAATTTAAACCAGTAGTGCCCGAGATCCTAGCGTTCAAACTACAAACAAACAAACTCTTCAGCTCAGCTTTATAAAATTAGTTTACCTACATGTATGTGTCGGCGACAGAGTCACGCCCATGCGCGGGTCTGAAGGGGGGGGGGGGGTCACGGGGGACATAACCCCCCCCTAAAATCGTATATGTTGAACAAAAAATCTAAGACAATTAAAAATGTCTAATAGTACATAGACTATTTTTTAACGCGGGAAAACAACTAGAACGAGAACTACGAGGGTAAAACCTTGGGGACTACTTTTTATTATTGTATTTTTTTTGCTCGATTTATTGTATATCTACTTGTGACCCCCCTCCAAAACCTGAGGCTGCGTACTGGTGACCCCCTCCAAAATTCGAGGCTGGGACTGCGCCTGGTCTTGCCGTCATCATTATTCATCATATCCTTCTGCTGTGGGCATAGCGGCGGGTAGTGTTGGATGAAAATACGCAAACACAACGGAATTTATTAACCACAGCTAACAAAGTTGGTCTTATCGCTAAGCACATATCGTAGAACGTGCGATGGTTCAAGCTCAACCGCTCTAGCTGACTGCCCACAAGAAGTGTTGTGTGCTATTGTGACGAATTTACTTTGTGGCGAATCGCCTATAACCCCTCCGCTCGGTGGGGAGAATATCGACTCCATCGAACGCCGACAGATGGCGCTTGCGTTCCGTGTTGATGTCAACATATGTATAGACTAAAGATGTGAATTCAAACTAAAGGAACAGACACAAAAAACGTAAGTTATATTTGAAAAAAAAACATATGTGTAGGACACTCCGCTGTCTCCATTTTTTTCATCGCTTCATGGCACTAATAGTGCGATATCACGCCTGCCAGTAACATAATAGATTCTCGCTATCTTTGCCCTTTTACAACACAGCTTTAGGGGAATTTCCACTAAAACTGTGCAGAGAAGGGTACGAGCCCCGCTGATGATGTTGCAGGGTGAATATAACAATTAATCTATTTTGTAAATGCGCATGAAATATTAACTCGGGATTTGTAGAGTAAGATGTACGCGTTTATTAGTTACATTTAATGAAATATAATATTGTAATTAGGTTCGAACGAAGTTCTTTATGGCACACTTGAAGAAAGAGATTTTAGTGCGCGACCAATTTGAAAAAAAAAATGTGTAGAGGTAGCGGTTCGCGCGGAGACCGCGACCGGTGACCGCGACACGAGACCGCGACCGGAGAACGCGACAGGAGACCGCGACCGGAGACCGCGACACGAGACCGCGACCGGTGACCGCGACACGAGACCGCGACCGGAGACCGGGACAGGCACTTGACACTATGGTATAAATTATATGGGCGCCAGTTCGCGCCGAGACCGACACGAGACGCGACGCGAGACTGTCGCGGTCTCGGCACGAACTGGCGCCCATATAATTCCATAGTGTCAAGTGCCTGTCGCGGTCTCAGCGCAAACTTGTACCTTTACTAAAACTGTATGACAAAATATATAACGGAAATGACACGCAGAAACTGCCCGTGACAAGTGTAATGCTGCCAACTTTATTTTTTAGGTGATCGTACCACAATTAATAAAACAAAGCATTTTTTTGCAAATTGCTTCGCTTCTGTATTTTCCGAAGTAACTTTGTAACTACCTGGGGTCTCACGAAACCACCTTTTTTTATAGGAAAGAAAGGACCAAAAAATTTATCTAATTTAACATATTCAAAACTTTTAAGCCAACTTACCTAATACGCGAACCTATACACGATAAAAAATCTAAATAAATATCAGCATAATACGTGTACATACATAACATTGAGAACTTCGTCCTTTTTAAATTCGATTAAAACACAAACTATATTGCTAAACCAGAAATTTACCTTCCGAAGTTACGAAGTCCAAGTTTTATAGATTTAAACTGTCAAAATAAATAAGCAGGGCTTTGTTTTAAGCCAAGAAAAAGCATTTGAGCTTGTTTCAATTTAAAACAAGTCCAAACAACTTAAGAGGCTCAGAGTCCTCGGGAGGAGGGACTATAAGGAACTCTATTTTCTTTGCATAATGTAAACCTGAACTTAAGCTCAAAGTTTTGTTCTAATGATTATAATTAAGGCTGTAGGACTAGATTTGGCTAAAACAAGATTAAAGAAGGTTTTCAAAGTGACGAGACGTGACCAAGACAGATTAAAATTATGAACAAAAGCTTACGAATACAAAGTTTTTTTAAGTTACCAATATCATCACTACATAGTACTGTGGGGCTGGTTCTGCTTCTTATTTTGGGAGAGGAGGCAAATAATATTCACGTCAGGTACTAAACATTTATTGCAACTGTAATTCTAAATAAATACACATTTTATAATATCAAATGACATGACATGTGTGTACGCAGACATTTAAAATCTTACAAGTATTCTCAAAAATTCAGACAAGGATGCCGTATGTCTTTCGTTGCACTCACACACTATAAATAAACATTCTGGCGCGCGAAGCTGCTTCAGTCAGGTCCTCAGTAGTCGCCGGCGCGTCGCTGGTCGCTGTAGATGTGCGTGCGACGCGTGTATGTTACTCCGCAGGTCATTATGCACATCGTGTGCATGAGTTACTACATTACAAAAGAAAGTCCCGCGTCTGTCTATTCCTATAAATGCTTACATCTTTAAAACCACCAAACCGAGCTCGCTTCTCATTGAGCAATTTGTGTTAGGGTCACAATCTTCGGAACGGCGTAGTGTCGCTACGCCGGAGTTAGCATGAAGGATAAAGATTACATTGGCAACACAAATTAGCAGACCGGCCGTCTGCTAATTTATGTTACCAATGTATTTTTTTTTATCTTAATCGGCGTGTCATAAAGCCAATATTTGAGTGTATTTTATTTGTCAGGTGTCAGGTGGGAGCGGAGTTGTGTACCTTTAGACGTTTTTTGAATTGGTAAATTATTGTCAGTACGCGTCTCCGACATGCATAGTAGCAGTATATCTGTAATAGTACAAGTGACGTATTGTGTGACGTTAGTGGTGCTTAATACTATTTTTTGAAATAAAGAGTGACGAGACGAGCAGGACATGTGCCGGATGGTAAGCAATATGCCTACCATATAACAGCATAGTGACACGCAGCTATTGGAACATGAAGAGTCCAAATCATTACCTAGCACTGCAATGTGCTCGTCACCCAGAGATCTAAGATGTTATATCTCTAAGCCCTGTAATTTCTCTGGAAACAAATTCCATGTAAAAAGTTTTCTCTTGAATCGGTAGTCGCCATGACTGCTAAATTTCGCTATACTTTAGTCTACACCACTAAGATACGTAGATTACTGCTACTCACCTACTCGAACGGCGCATTTTATAATTATTATCATGATTTTGAACAACTCTTACTAACTATGCATCACTCATCTTCGGTTTGCCGACGACATAGTCATTGTGGCGGAGTCGCTGGAGGACCTCGGTGCTATGCTCAGGGACCTCAGTAGAGTATCCCAACAGGTAGGTTTGAGGATGAATATGGACAAGACGAAGGTAAAGTCTAATGTTCATGTCTCACCTGTACCGGTTATTGTTGGGAATAACACACTCGAAGTTGTTGACGAATACGTCTACCTGGGTCAAAATATCCAATTAGGTAGATCCAACTTCGGCAAAGAGGGGGTTTTAGGACAATATAACATACAGTCCGAACAGACCGCAACCCTTCGAAGGGTATATAGTAATAAGATTCAGCACTATGCCGTCATTTGTAAGCTGCCCAACTAAGTGCAGTTAAAGAGGAGGGATCATTTCTCCTTGTTTTTTATCTTTGAGGATTTTTGTACGGCGTTGCGGAATAATAGTCTAGAAGAGGTCTTGAAACTATAAAAAGTATACATTTTAATTTTTAATTATTAGTTTGTTGATTTGTACAGTAAATTTGGTCATTTGATTATGTACGCCATTGGTGCCATACCGTTTCAATACCTCTTCTAATCCATTATTCCGCAATGCCGTACAAAAATCATGCGATAAGGAGAAATGATCAAGGGTTACAACCCCCCTCTTCAACTGCACTCAGTTGGACAGCTTTCAAATGAAAGCATTGTGCTGAATCTTATTATTTTATACCCTTCTATTATTATCCTATATAGGTCTCCTGGTGGTTCATTTGACCCATAAATTTTGTTCACTGGCCTACAGTCTATTACCATCTGAAGCCCAATTTGTTCATCTCATCACTCAATCCTGTAAAAAAACATCTACAGACATCTATACCGACTCTCTAAAGTGTACATTGCTGGCATCCCCGTGGTTTCACCTGCGTGCCCGATTTCGTTATTACGTCGGGTTAAAAAATGGTTTATGTATTAATGTAGAATCGGAGTAGTGCAATGTTTACCTGATCCGTTCAGGTGAACCAAAATAATTGAGAAACAAAGATTCTTAATTTCGTATATATTAAACTACTTTATCTAAGATATTTATACTTAGGTAATATTAGTGGGAAATAAGATTTCAGCCATATAAAACCCACGTAGCACCAGACGCCACTCAAGGTAATTTGTCAACATTGACTCATGGCAGTATTGTCTAGATAATCAAGAATAATTACCTTATTCTATCCCCATTTCCGCAACGCTTTGTATAGACGCTAATTCTGTTCATAAGATGCTATTGAGCAAAATTATGTCAGTTATGAGAACAATTCACAAAATAATTGGACAATTGGTAATAATATAATGAGTGATGTTTTGATCAAATTGACCAATTTTTCAATCAACTGATTTGACGACATAGAAATTACAGGGCAAAAGGTAATGATGACGACATACACGCGCACCTACTAGAATTATACATATTATTATGTACATATATCCGTGATGTAGGTACATAATACACAATATGTGTGAATACTTGTATACGTTAGAATAGAGCTAAGAGTGACGGGAGGTTAGTAATTTATTGAACCTATGTATAATTGTGAACCAATTGTAATGTTTTTTTTTGTAGATAATAAATAGTTCTGTAAATTCTTTTGAGATTAATAAATATTCTTAAACCAGAGAGGTGGTCCCATTTATAATAAATTTTATCGAAATCGATTTGATGATTTTTGACATATGAACTAAATTTAATTTCATATACCTCAATGACATAGTGAATCCGCGACGGCTTTTTATAAAATTAGGCCTATTGTCTGAATACATTTTCTAATAAGTCAGTTTTTTCTTTCGGATATAAAATAAATTATTTCCATCCAAATATCTATTCTTGAACGACGATGAAAATATTTCCCTTCTAAAATAAATTTGTATTTTTTGTTCCTAAAGGTCAGAAATTTTAATTTTTTATTCACCTGCCTTCCTACTCTCTACTGTTATTTGAATTTTTGTATTGAATCGTATCTCAACTTATTAACTACACAACATCTTCCCCTTTAAACCTTTTTAAACTTAATGTATTACACACATCATACTAAGTTTATAATAAGTACATAGGTACGAGTAGTTGAATATCTTTTCCATCACCATTTATACCTTGAAGTTTTACTGGTATTGACACAAACGAGCAGTACCTAACTATTTTATGGATAGTTTTAGTTACATTTTTTTTAAATTATTATTTTGCCGCTCCACAGACTCTGGGGTCCGTGACTTTTGTCATTATAATTATCTTTTTTTTACAAATTTCTTAGTTAACTCAAAGGTTAGAAGAAAAGGAAAACAGGGGAGTGTTGTGAACATTTAATTCTAGTACTAGTCCGATTTCGTCTGTTGAGCCGATCACTACCGGTTGGGATTCCGACAGTAATCGACTCGACATCGTCTTTTGCTTAAGCCGCCTCCTCCCGGCGCAGAGCCTCCACTATTGCCGCGTTTCTGTCTTTTATGGCCATCTGTAGGTTGAACTCTCGGATGGTATTTGGTGATGCAGCTAACGCTCGCCGTACGAACCGACCGATGGCGTCGTCGGTGTCGTCAGCGTAATATGTGAAGGTCCCCGTGTGCCGTGAGATTGCAACAACCGCATGGGGCACTTAGTTATATTAAAATCACAATATTTTTATAATAGTAATCATCTCTGTTTATAGGTGTTAAATAGGATCAGGAACAATGTTACAAATATGTACAAATGTTAGTTCCTCAATCACAAGTAATTTACAATGAATGAGTATTGAGCGTAATGCGTTAAAATAATATTATTACGAACAAATAAGGTGTCACCATGGACATACAAAAAATGGTGTCACTAAGATAGTCCAAACATTTCAAATAAGTACGAATGAACTTTAATTACCTTCACCATTTTCGAAGTTAATTAATTCAATAATAGGTTGTAAATGGATCATTAAAATTTAAAACATCTTTTTAAATTTATTTCTGTTTAGAATATGTACTTATATTAGATTTTTTTCGTGCCATGCTAACCGCCGGTCTGCGCCCGGTTGTAACGTCGGGAGTGCGGGGTGCGTGGGGCGCGGACGGTGCGGGTTCCGAGCCCGGGGTCCCAGTGTCATGAGTGATGTCATCGTCGATATTGTCACCGTTGGATTTTACGTCAATGTTAGGGCTCGCCCCCAGTTCCTCGTCGTCGGTGCCATTTCCCGCCGTATCGGGTTCCTCCGGGGTCACGTCTTCGACCTTAATGAGGTTGGCGTCATTATTGGTTTGATTGGATTGGTGTTTCGCCGGTAGCAGCGGCGCGAGTCATCCGCTACGAAGTAGGATTTCGGACCGCTCGAAATTTTCTGTAAGCATCTATGTAACACTAACGTACTACAACAGTTGTTTGATGATAAATCTACGTTTTTACTACTCTCCTCACTCCTTTGAAGAATGATAGACATAACTCATACGGTTTAATGTAAAATCGTTCTCCTGAACTCAACATCATCATCGTAATAAGCCCATACTCGTTCAATGCTGGTCAATCTCCACCCATAATACGCAATTTAACCAGATCCTTAGTTTCACGTTTCTCAACCGTAACAATCTGTTTTTCGTATAATATCGTCTCTCTCTAATCCTTCCTAATAACTCTATCTAATCCCAAAAAAGTTACTCAGCGAGATGAGACCACCTCACTGCTGATTTAGTATGCTATATGTATATACCCTACCACGCTTCGCTGTGGCACATTGTGATGCTAAAATTAGATAAAAATAATCCTTGATGCGGATTATATCTAATATATAAAATTCTCGTGTCACAGTTTTTGTTGCCATACTCCTCCGAAACGGCTTGACCGATTTTGATGAATTTTTTTGTACTTATCCGGTATCTATGAGAATCGGCCAACATCTATTTTTCATCCCCCTAAATGTTAGGGGTAGTCCACCCCTAAATTTTTTTTTTTATTTTTTAGACAAAATTTTTTAATTTCTATTATTTTATGATACAACATACAAAAATACATACAATGCTCAATTTTTACCATTCTACGATCAACCCTTATTTTTTAATAGCCATTTTAGTAATTTAATCATTTTTCTTCTCCGGTCGAAAACTGATCAATCGTCATTTAATTAGTCATCCCCGCCAGTTGTCTACAGGTGTCACTTCTGACCCAGTAAACAGCACGATAATTTGGGGATCAAAAGTAGTCTATAGCATATATATAGTTAGAACACGGTAATCTCGGGAACTATCGGACCGATTTAAAAAAATCATTCACCGTTCTTTCATATGTACGTAATCCTTGAATGATGTAGGTTATATATATGTACCACGGGCGAAGCCGGGGCGGGCCGCTAGTATCATTGTAAAATTTCAGCTCGATCGGTGCAGACCTTTTTTGAGTTTTTGAAGCGTACACAAACCAACATAACATTTTTATATATTGAAAGAAGATGTTAAAATCTGTTCGGGCGTTCCCCAGAAATCAAGTAAGTACCTAACATACGAGTCCATAGAAAAAATGTGGTGGTCAAATTGAAACCTTTTCCTTTGATGAGAGAGATGGTGATACCTTGTGAATGTGTCACCGACATGCGTAATAGAAGTATGTCTGTATCTATACCGGTGACGTTAAGCAATTAATATTCGAATTGGGTTTGCATATTTGAGTGAAATTATAAATACCTAGATCCTTTTAGTCTTGTCTCCCAACTTTAATCTCAAATCTGTATTTAATCTGGTATCCAAATTACTCGCGTCGCGCGAAAACCTTTCATCCAGAAGCAATAAAGAGCAATCGAATAGAGTACGTCACGGTAATACGGAATTCAAAGTATTCACCAAATCCGAAAAAACAAATTTGAGGGAATCGGAGATTGATGATACAAAACATTTAAATAATTTACCCATACAAACTGGCTTCTTCTTCTAGAGGCATGCAATGTGTCTGGCAACGCAGTTTCCATTGGTCTGAATTTATACAATGATAATAATAGTCAGCTGATAAGGTCTTCTTCTTCTTTTTTCATTTTTAACTTTTAATCGGTTGTATCATATATGTCATCTGATTCATCATGTATTAATTTCTGGCTTCTATCCCGTTGTGTTATGTTAGTGTGATATGTTTGATATGTTAGTGTGATATGTTTGATGAGTACAATTACGCCAACGTCTTGTGCTTCAGCAGGATGATGTTATGGACTTTGACAAGTGTGTGGTTTCATGTAGAATCTAAGGTCTTGCAGTAGTAGTTCTTGCAGTTTAGCCGTGTGAGCAATTTTAAAGAATGTCATTATGTATAGAATAATCAAAAAATAATAATAATAATAATAATTCAATTTATACCATGAAAATATAGATGTGAGCAAAGACATATTATAATGTGTTCTTAAACTCTGATATCATCCTATAACACACAGTCATACATCCCTGGTCAAGTCAACGTTAACGCGTTCACTCACACTCACACCCCGCGCCCACGCTCATTCCCACATTCATGGTCAAGCCTACGCTCAAGTCCACACTCGCTCTCATTGACGTTCACGGCCACACTACACCAACAAACGCGCTCATGCGTACGGAGGAGAAAGATGACTTTTTTTAGCAGAGAAAATTATAGACCACTGGTATATTGTGGTTTGGTGGATGACATGTCCTCCCACGGTGTTTTTCTTTAAACGCGCTGATATCATTTCGACCTTTTTTGCACCGTTAGGGCCAGAGGTAACAAATTTGTACATTTTCTCTAGGAAAAATATTCAGAAGTGGAAGCAAGAACCTCAGCCGCACTATTCTAAAATCGGATGCTCTAACCACTAGGCCGCCACCGCATTTTAGTTGATAAAAATGGAATTTAGGAAACTTCATTCGCTCTAGTATTCAGTACAAAACAACACAGACAAAATTTATTTACCGTCTGTCTCTGGTCTCAGGTATGTTATGATTTAGAGTTAGACTCAACACGGACGTTCCATAAACCTATCATGGGCACTGCACATGGCGTAGCGCGTATTTGCTTATTTTGTAAATTCAATATATTATAATAACTGTTAATATAAATCTGAAAACTTATGTGTGTTATGGACGTGTGTTGCTCCATCACGCACGACGATGATATTATATAATGAGGATGCATCTTAGAAAAGAGAAGTAATACAATGAAAAGTAGCCTAAGTACCCCTTCAAGTATATTGTTGTGAACCATATTAAGTATTTGAGGACTCAATTGACTTGCCTTTATTTATAACTTCAACGAAGACCAAGTCATAAGCAGCTACGACAGTATGTCTATATTAGCCAAACACTTCGTGCATTTTGCACATACTTGTCATATTTTGCAAAATCTTCTTGTATTTGGCAAATAAAAAGAAATAGAAACGTCTGACCTAATTCATTCAGTGCAGGTATGCTCGAGAGACTAGATATGGTTTTTATAATGTATTTTTTGTATTTCATCCATTTGTATTTTTTTATTGTTGTAATTTACACACATTATCATCTGCCCCCAAACTAAGCAAAGCTTGTAATATGAAGGCCAGACAGCTGATGTTATACTTATATAGTTGTAAAAACATACTTATTATACACCCAGACACAGTACAAATATTTGAATTCAGGACACAAATATTTGCACTGGGTGGGAATCGAACCCACTACTCTCGGCTTCGCAGGCAGAGTTACTACCCACTAAGCCACGAAGCCAGTCACAATGTTTAATGTTTTTTCTGTTAAGTATGGACTGTGCTTCACAGATCAAATAACTGCATAACAAAGTGTCGTTATATTGCCAAGCATGTCGATTACCATCAAATACATACCGTGGTGCTCGTATCGTCACTATTTACAATGAAAAAGATCATTACAAACATTTGACATTTGCCAAGTGTAGCGCCAGCAGAACAGTCTGGGTTTTCTCCCAAACAGATGTTTAAACAATAGATTGGCAACACTTCAACAATTACAGCTGCACGCGTCTGCAATAAACGGAATCTATAAACAGTCACTAGACTCGTTTACTGGGAACCGTGAAATAAAAACGGAATGAAACCTGACAGAAACTTGATACTCATCTTAGGGCAACAGCTCACTAGCTACTTTTAGCACCTGCAACAAGTCGCTTTTTAGAAGCTAAAAATGGCGTCCAAATACCGCACTTATAAGATTTTAAAAATGCCAAACGCGGAAATCGTGTCACTTTTCGGAAGCAAGACGCAGCGACTGAATGCTAATCTCCGCAGACATTCAGATGCCAGTCGCGTTATTTTGCGTCTGTCGGACATGACTTAGCTCGTAGTGAGATAAGTCATGTTACTTATCTACTTATATTAATAATTTCGTCAAGGGGTACGGTAGACTTGAGCGAAACCTTATATGAATAACAAAACATGAAAAAATATTAATTTTGAGTCTGTCGCCATCTTTGGTGTGAAGCACGTTTCGTTCCATCAATCAACAAACATATTGCGTGCGTCCGTCGCGCCAAAAAAGTATCCATCACAAAAAACTATGACTTATGAAAAAATGAAACGTAAAATGAAACGTCTTGCCGCCGGACCGGAATTTTATTAGTAGGTAGGTACTTATATTTTGTATCAGCATTGCAACCGTGCGAAGCCAGGGCAGGTCGCTATATAAATAGTTTCGTGTTCAAAGTCACTGAAAATGTTACAGAAGGCTAACGATGAATCAAATTTATCAAAAAGACGTGCTTATGAGTAATACAAAGCGTTCAAAAGCGGTCGAGATGTGATGGACGATTTGCTTTGCTCTGGTAGGCCATCAACGTCTGGAACTGAAGAGCATCGCAAATGTGAAGGAAAAAGTTACTGAAAATCCTCATTCAACTTTGAGAGAGATAGTCGCTGAACTTTCTGTATCTCACAAGTCGATCCGTATCATTTTAACTAATCATTTGGGTATGAAGCATGTTACCTCGGCTCGGCTAGTCCCAAAAGACCTGAAATTGTCTCCAAACACTCAATCGCATGAGAGTCGCTGAGGACATGGTAGAACGAGTCAATTCCGAATCAACATTTTTGAAACGCATTGTTACTGGTAACGAAACGTGGGTTTGATATGCAAACAAGCCAACAAGTAGCACCTTCCATCTGAACTGAAACCGAAAAAACAACGCCAAAGTCGATCAAAAGGCAAGGTCATGTTGACTGTTTTCTTTGACTATCACGGTGTTGTGCATGCGGAATTCTTACCGGAAGGTCAAACGGTAAAAACAGAATACTATTTGAGTGTTATGCGCATTTCAGACAACAAGTTTGAAGAAAAGGCCAGATTTGTGGAAAGAATATTCTTGGATTTTGCATCACTATAATGCGGCTTCGTACACGGCCATCGTTGTGAACGAGTTTTTAACCAAACACTCCACAAATGTCATCGAGCAACCACCATATTATTCACCAGATATGACTCCAGTCGACCTTTTTCAAAACTCAAATTACCACTTTGTGGCACCCGTTTTCAATCGGTAGAAGACACAAAGGAGAATTTGTGACGAGAACTGATCTCAATTCCGGAAGAAGTGTTTAAAAATGTCTTGATTATTCATTGGCGTAAGTGTATCGTTTCTGAAGGGGCGTACTTTGAAGGTATTAAAATAAATTTGGATGAGTAACAAATATTTTGTGTATTAGTGATCTTTTCCCGTAACTTTCTTGACAGAGTATTGTATTAATAACAAAGTTGTGTAACTTACACTATTTGTACCTGAAGAACAGCTGAAACAATTTTAATGACTTTACTGTTTTTGGATGTTTTGTCTTCATTTGGATAAGGGTAATAATTAATAAACATGATATTTATCAATAAAAGAAACCAGTCTAGCCATTTATTTATTTTGTCTTACGTGGAATAAAGTTCGCCGGGTTGGCTAATTGGCTATAAACAAACAAAGCACTAGTTTTTTCAGAGCAACAGTGTAATAATTTCAGCTCGTTTGTTTGTCATCGCGTATACGCACACAGGTGCAGTCTGTCTTTGCTCGGCATCGAGTGGCCATCTTTACGATCTGTTTGGAAGCTTTCAAGGTTTCGAGACTCGGGTGAAGAAAGAATTATGATGATATTTTTAGGGTTCCGTAGCGAAATAGCAAAATACGGGAACCTTATGGATTCGTCATGTCTGTCTGTCCGTCCATATGACACAGCCACTTTTCTCCGAAACTATAACAACTATGCTACGAGTACTGAAACTTGGTATGTAGATGTATTCTGTGTACCGCATTAAGATTTTTAAACAAAAAATAGAAAAAAATAATAAATTTTGGGGATGTCCCATCCAAACCATAAGTGTAGGTTATCTATGGATAGGTCCTCAAAAATGATATTGAGGTTTCTAACACATTTTTTTTCTAAACTGAATAGTTTGCGCAAGAGACTCTTACAAAGTGGTAAAATATGTGTGCCCCGGCCCCCCCCCCCTGTAACTTCTAAAATAAGATAATGACAAAACTAAAAAACATATGATTTACATTAATTACCATGTAAACTCTAGTAATAGAGTAAGATCCCAGGGCCGCCAGACGTATTACGTATTTTCTAATGGATGAAATGTGGACGATTGAGTAGAGTTCGTACGTACTAAGAACACATGCTTACTTGCTTATCCGCTTGATACACTGGTGTGTAATACAGTACCCAAAAATTTGGTTGATGACGACAACAAACAAACTTAAACTTGCATTTTGGGTTTTTGGCAGGAATTTTTTTTTTCGTATTTTTATATAAACAAATACAAAAATCTTTATTGCTGTTTGCAGGTAAGATAAGATGATACAAAACATTTAAATAATTGACCCATACAAACTGGCCTCTTCTAGAGGCATGCAATATGTCTGGCAACGCAGTTTCCATTGGTCTGAATTTATACAATGATAATAATAGTCAGCTGATAAAGTCTTCTTCTTCTTTTTTCATTTTTAACTTTTAATCGGTTGTATCATTTATGTCAATTGATTCATCGTCTATTAATTTCTGGCTTCTATCCCGTTGTGCTATGTTAATGTGATATGTTTGGTGAGCACAATTACGCCAACGTATTGTGCTTCAGCAGGATGATGTTATGGACTTTGACAAGTGTGTGGTTTCATGTAGAATCTAAGGTCTTGCAGTAGTAGCTCTTGCAGTTCAGCCGTGTGAGCAATGTCAAAGAATGTCATTATGTATAGAAAAATCAAAAAATAATAATTCAATATGTATATAATAAAACAATGTCAATGTGTGTAAAATAATGTCAACATGTATAAAATTTAATATTTGTATACCTACTCAAAGAACTCTTACAATATATATACAGAGTAATCTGATTCAACCTGTCAGTTACAAAATATTATCTGATCTAACATTAGTTAAATCTAAAGTTTCATAAAATATAGACAGTGGACACTAATGTGGCTAATGGAATTTAATGTGGAAGTTAATGGAATGCAATAATTATGTCATGTTAAACAAAATCTATACAACAGTATTCCAATTAATTTCCTTATCACTTAAAAATTCTTTCACAGTGCAATAGCATTTGCGTACCAGTATCTTGTTAATCTACTTTTGAACATGGATAAGTTAAGTTTTTTAATTGCATTTGGCAGCTTATTATACAGAAGAGGAGCCATACAAAAAATGCTCTCACTCATAATATTTTTCTTGCGTTTGCCTATGTGCTTCCTACACTTATCACGTCGGTTCCGTTCCACTTTGTCACTCAAGAGAGGAAAATAATGGGGGTTATTCCTTACAAAACACATAACTTCAAAAACATACAGGCTCGGAAGGGTTAAGATTTGGTAGTCTATGAATACCTTTTTGGGAAGGTATACTGATAAATTTGTGTTTAATGGCGTCTACTTGAACCGGTATTTATTTTGATATAATCCACATTAAAATTAGAGTTCGTTTACATAGAAAAATCGTAAAATAAAAAAAAAACAAATTATCAAAATTTTTGGCGGGAAAATGGTCCCGAATTATTGAAAAAAAATTAAAAATATATAATTTGTGCAATCGAATGCAGTTTTTTAGTGTTTCGAGTTTGTTATTTCGTATACAACACATTTAACCCATAAAACCACTGTCTCCCTTATAAATTATTAATGTAATAGTTGTTAGACTACTTGAGAAATCGCAATTTTTTTTACTCAAATGTCAAAAATGTGAGTTTACATTCTAAGTACATCTCTATACTTAGTCTGGCCATAAATACTGTTACACTTAAAAATAAAAAAAAATACATTTGAATTTCGAAAATGTCATTTTTATACGGTTGTTCATTGTGTTTTCTCATTTTGGCGCCAATACATTTTATTATATTTTGCGATATTAAAATGGAGTGGGGTGATAAAGAGAACCAAATCGCTGTGATTGCATTACACAAAGTAGGTATGGAACCAAATGCAATTTTTAAAACTCTCCATCCCCTTGGTATTAGTAAAATGTTTGTGTACCGGGCTATTAATAGGTTAATACAATGAGACTTCATCTGTTTGTGATAGAAAAAAGATCTGGCCCTCCATGTAGTGTTCGTACAAAAAAGGTGGTCAAAGCAGTAAGGGAAAGAATTCGAAGAAATCCTGTCCGAAAGCAAAAGATTTTATCTCGGGAAATGAATATAGCACCTAGAACCATGTCACGTATTTTGAAAGATGACTTAGGACTTGCAGCCTATAAAAAACGCTCTGGTCACTTCTTAACTTATAATTTAAAGAAGAAAAGGGTGGGAAAATCAAAACAACTACTGGAGCTGTACGCAAAGGGAGGTCACAGAAAAATTTTGTTTACGGATGAGATTTTTTTTACAATAGAGCAACATTTTAACAAACAAAATGACGGTATTTATGCTCAAAGCTCTAAGGAAGCTTCCCAATTAGTTGACAGAGTGCAACGTGGACATTATCCGACTTCAGTGATGGTTTGGTGGGGTGTTAGCTATGAAGGAGTGACTGAGCCATATTTTTGTGAAAAAAGGTATCAAAACATCGGCACAAGTATATCAAGATACCATTCTTGAGAAGGTAGTTAAGCCCTTTAACATCACCATGTTCAATAACCAAGTATGGTCCTTCCAGCAAGACTCGGCGCCGGGTCATAAAGTTCGTTCCACGCAGTCTTGGTTAGAAGCGAACGTTTTGGACTTCATCAGAACTGAAGACTGGCCGTCGTCTAGTTCCGATCTTAATCCACTAGATTATGATTTATGGTCAATTTTAGAGAGTACAGCTTGCTCTAAACGCCATGATAGTTTGGAGTCTCTAAAACAGTCTATACGATTGGCAGTGAAGAATTTTCCCATGGAAAGAGTGCGTGCTTCTATTGATAACTGGCCTCAACGTTTAAAGGACTGTATTGCAGCCAATGGAGACCACTTCGAATAAGCTTTACATACTTTTAATTGTTTTATATTTATGTACTAAACTAACATAGTGTATAAACTAATATAGTGTAAAAGTAATAAATGTTTTAAGTAGAGAAAAAAAAATGTTTTTTCCATATTACGATATTTATGGCAAGACTAGGTATATAAAAATGTTATGTTGGTTTGTGTACGCTTCAAAAACTCAAAAAGTTCTGCACCAATCGAGCTGAAATTTTAGAATGATATTTTATTATCTAATTATTTAATTTTTGCATCACAATGTGCCACAGCGAAGCGTGGCAGGGTACAGCTAGTTAATTATAAGTAAACGATATCGCTAGAAGCGTCTTGAAATGCTCTTGAGAGTAAATGGACTCAAACGGATACAAGTAAGGCGGCACTCCATATGCCGAAGCATAAACACCGCACTTATGTAACCTGACACCCGTTTTCCCGCCAAATTTGTAAACGCGAAGAGCGGGCGGTGTATCAAGCGGTTATCTGCTAACTTGCTTAGACGGCCAATTTTGAGTCATGGGGTCCAGAAGATACATTACTTACTTCACGTATTATCTGATAACTGATTTTCACGTATGTTATAGGCAGTATAGTGACGTCTGGCGGCCCTGGGATCTTGGACGATAAGTAGTTTTATTTTAATACGTCATAAATTCA
Organism: Ectropis grisescens; assembly: GCA_017562165.1. Lineage (NCBI taxonomy): Eukaryota > Metazoa > Arthropoda > Insecta > Lepidoptera > Geometridae > Ectropis > Ectropis grisescens. The sequence continues at coordinate 27,842,317 of CM029788.1, forward strand.
TTATTGTTAAAACATACTAAAACTACACTAAAATTAATTAACTAAGTTTCCATAGTAGTTCTTATACTTTCGGAAAAAAGTGGCTATGACATACGGACGGGCAGATATACAGACATAACGAATCTATAAGGGCTCCGTACTTATCCATTTGGCTACGGAATCCTAAAGGTGTTGTATTTTAGTGAGATTGGTTATGTTTGCCATTTTTTTGAAACTTCGTCCGGCCTACGCTTAAAAAAACTGTGCCTAACATGAACAGATATAATGGATTTTTTCAAGGATTTCTTTTTTTTTCTTTTTTCTCGAGAGTTACATAATAAAATTGAATTCTATTTCTTTGTGTTTTGCGATAATAATTTCGCTGTAACAAAATTCAATCTCAATGCAATCAATGTTATGTAAGCAGGCGTTACATTAATACAGCCTGATAAATAATAAAAAATGGCAGCCTCAGAAACTGCCGATGGAAGTGAAAACTTATGTGTAACTGAGAATTTGATGGCTTACTTTGGAAACTACGCGGGTGAAACCGGAGGGCGTGGCTCTGAGCATGGCCATCTTGAATCATCTCCGAACGTGACGCTAGAATTCAATTCACAGTCCATGAAAGATCTGTCTATGGCGCGCCAAAAGAAGCTTTCACTTCAAAACATACAAAATACATTGAACAAGAAGTGGTAGATCAGTCTTGTCAACATGAAGTGATGAGCCAAGCTAGGCATGCGAATGATCGTAACCAACGCAACAATAATACATTAGTGTCATGCACCTACAAGAACATAGGGAGTCTAATAAATCACTGCGTTGCGTTACACCGCCGCCCGTCACACGGAAAAAGTTATAAGAAACTTAAATTTATCTTTTTCTGTGAAATTTCTACAAAAACACTACATTTCAGACCGGAATACAGAATATTCACATGTTCCCCAATCAAATTAAAATTGTTTATTTGACCCTAAAAATGAGCGTAGCCATTCAGCGAAGTAACGCCGCTAGCATGCTTGGTATTCATCCGACTGATTGTAAACTTAAGCATATTGATTATTATCTATCGACCTTCATTGGTATATAGAAAATTTTGCTGCTTAGTGTAGTTCTTATTGTATTTTAGTTCCGTTAAATAAGAAAGCACGTTTAAAAAAAAAACATTTTCGAATTAGATCTTAAACTTCAATCCCAATTACAACCCTGTAGATAAGCTAGAACGTTCTGTTCTTGTCTTCGTTATCGGGGTACGCTAGGGGCCGTCCGTGGCCTGGTTTGATTGCTTGACCACTGGATTGTACCCGCAAGGCTTAATTTATAATTGAAGATTAGCTAGAAGACAAAATTATGTGGTCCACACTACATTAAATTCCACAAAACCGAATTGCGTCGTACTAGGTATTTTGCCTGGAGGTAATAAATATGATGACAAAAAAAAAATATACTTCTTATATTTAATTATAAATAGGTTACTAGATTATTAAAAATACTAGCGACGCGCCTCGGCTTCGCATGAGTGCCATGCTGATACTAAATATAAATATCTACTAATAAAATTCTGGTCCGGCGGCAAGACGTTTCGTTTTACGTAGTCACATAAGCCACAGTTTTTTGTAATGGATACGTTTTTTGGCGAGACGGACGCACGCAATGTGTTGATTGATGGAACGAAACGTGTTTCACACCAAAGATGGCGACAGTGGTTTGTTTGTCAGTGCCATCAGAATTTAACTAAAATCTCCATAATCCGAATTTTGTGTACATATGGATGTTGTCGGCTCAGAATCAATATTTTTATGTTTTGTTATTCATTTAAGGTTTCGATCAAGTCTGCCGTACCCTTTGATGAAATTACTAATATAGATTTTATACATCTTTTTTCCTTCGGTTCACAGACGAAACATGACAAAGATACAGTGTCTAGAAGTTTCGAGTGACGTCACTTATAGTACGATTTATATAATACTAATGTCACTCACGGAACCTCTCCATTCCACATCCGCAATTGAACTTTATGGTATATAGTTTTAAAGTTTAAATTGACTTAAGTAGTATTACGAATCGTTTGTATAGGAGTATAGAAAGTAGAAAAGTCTTGTGTTTAGACTTTTCGAATGTTTAATTTTATCTGTGTGTAATAACCAGTATAACCACCCTCCTACTTCAAGGAACAAATAGCGAAATAGGTTTAGCTATTCTCGAGATTTGCGCTTAGTAATATTCAGAGATTCATTTTATATTATAAGTTATAATATCTATTTCATTATTTTTAGTCCTTGAGACGCCATTCAGCACCTGTTTCGTAATGGTCACGCCAGCGAGTTTTTTTTCCTTATATTAAAGTGCCAGTCTATTACAGAGAGGTGACCCGGAATTTTAATATTTCCTCGGAATATTTCTCTTTTATTAACAATTTCGTGAAGGAAATCCTTAAGTATCCAGGTGAGATTGACAGCAATAATTTTACTAAATTTGTAAAAACTCTCTACCTATAATGTTTTATTTTTTTACTGTTATAATAATAACATACAAATAATATAATAACTGTTATAATAATTTACAAATACACAAATATTTACACAGCAAAGATTTTTTTTTTTTAATTGGACAAAAGACATTTAATTTATACTCAACGTTGTATCTTTGAGTTTGTTTTGACGTTTTACTAATTTTACGTCTAGTAAAATAATATCTACATACAAAACATACAATGTCAGAAAAAATCTAAATCTCTATAGCCTTGGTCACCGGCTCGGCGCTGTAGGCTGTCCTTTCATAGTAACGCTTTTGATTTTATTTCTTTATTTTTAATTTTCACGAGTCTTGCAAATAAGAAAAAAATTTTGACTAACCCCGACTACCTCGGATTTGTTATCTGTACAACATTCTACTAGTCGAGCCCTTTCATTTGATACCCATATTAAGGGAGTTATGTAAAAAGAAATGTATTTCGCCATTTTGTGGATGCGGGCATCTTGGATTTAAAGTTTGTCATAGTGTAATGTATTCTACTAGTCAAGCCCTTTCGTCTGATACCCATATTGAAGTAGTAGTGAAAAAATAATATAATTCGCCATTTTGTGGTGGCGGCCATCTTGGATTTGATTTTTTTATAGTGTATAAAATTCTAATAGTCAATCCCTTTCATTTGATACCCATATTGAGGTAGGTTGTGAACAAATATTTTGTCCGTCATTTTGTGGCGGCGGCCATTTTGAATCGATATTAACCAAAAACATCTGCACGGATATTAACTTTCAAATGAAAAAAAAACCGCATCGAAATCGGCCCATTCGTTTGAGCTCTACGGTGCCACAGACAGACACACACACAGACAGACAGATAGACAGACATCGACGTCGAACTTATAACACCCCTTTTTTGGTCGGGGGTTAAAAAATAAGGTAAGTCAAAATAAACATTTTTTTTTCGAATAAAGAAGCTTATTACTCTTACCAAACAAATTATGTACAATGAGTATAAATAATGATTACCTACCTAGTTTTAATATTTATTACGCAATCCAAAATAACGATAATATAATTTCAATCACATTACCCACTCCTAACGGTACCCGGCACAAAGGGGCCCATTACTATGGCTGCATTACCTCGCTGAATATCGATGGACAATCTTTGTTCCAGGTACAAGCCGGAGCGTGAGCCACCGCCATTTTCTTTTTGCATTTAAATTCTTGTATATTATGTAGTGTAACTTTTATTGTAACCATTAATAAATTTGTTTATACGTGTTCGCCCTCTCGTATGATGTCAAACTAAGCGATAATACGGTCCATGATGGAGCGTCCTTACCCATGAAAACCCGATTTCCTCTCGATTTGAAGACAACAAGTTACGTACTTGTAACTTTAAATCCCACCAAATTGTATATAAATATATTTAAGTTATACTTTTTTTTATTGTTGCAGTGTAACGAACATCTTCCTGGTGAACCTGTCGGCGGCGGACCTGCTGGTGACGGCGGTCTGCATGCCCATCCAGCTCAGCAAGGCCATCACGCTCGTCTGGTTCTACGGAGAGACTGTCTGCAAGATCGTCAACTACATTCAGGGTAAGTCATGTAAATTTGTCTGCTACTTGTCTGCTACGAATACTTCAAAATGTACACCATTGTCAAGTATGAATAGATACATCAAAATGTTTAAGGCCAGGTAGTTCTGTCAAATTAGGCATTTAACGCTGTCTTGTTCTCGCGACCGTCACCGACCGCGGAATCAGTGCCACAGTGCAGAAATAACATTACAATATTTGACTATGTAATTTAAACTCATTTTTTGTTCAAGATTTGTTTATACTAGTGATAACAATTTTGTGAATAGTGATAAGAGTTTTTTTGATATATGAACGAAGAAATATTAAATTTATCTATACTCGTAGATATACAAAATTCAACCTTTTCTTTTTGGTCACACTATAAGTTGAGAACGGCTTTTCCAATTTCATGCATATTTTAAAATGTTTCCTAATAATTCACAAGTTCGTCAAACATTAAAAAAATGCTGAAAACGTAATGAAAGGCCAGTAAAAATAGAAGGATTTTTGTTCAACTTTACACTAAATTTCTAATCCAATTTTTTCTATATGAGGTAAAGATCACTTACTGAGCATAAAATTACAAAATTCTCACAGATCCAGGTAGATCTTCAAACGCCAATTGAAAAAACTGTTTTAACCGATATTTTGGTCGAAACTATATATTTTGACAATAATTGTAGAAAATAAAATTTTGCATCTTTTGTTGCTAGTAAACTTTTTTGTTAAACTTACCGTTTACGATTTATAACCCATTCAATGATACGATTGCTATGATGCCGATAATAGTGGATGAAAATGATGTTGTCTACGATGGAACTTGTTTCTCTAATAGAAACAAGCACAGTGTTGTACCTCGTAACCCCAAGGTTCGAACCTTCGACAAAAACCCACTCTGGCAATGCGTTTCACAGCTTAGTTGTTCTTATTACAAAAGTGGAGACCAAACTCTTCGTTCAACTCTTCAATCATGATGATGAACGGTGCTGTTTATTCGAGCAACGAGCAATGTGATAGAATAACTTTAATATAAAAACCCCGACTACAAAAAAATCTACACGTAAAAAAAATATTACCTACTATCTAAGGACACTTTGGCAAGCCAGACTAGTCTTAGAATATCTTAGTTACCAAAATCCATCCAGCCGTTTGGAAGATATGTGGAAATAAAAGATTTACAAACATAAAAGATACGCGCGAAAAACATAACCCTTCTTCCATTCCGGTAAAAAAGGGACATGTTTATGCTACTGGGAACAGAATTCACATCTTATTATTTTTACATTGTTATCATCAAATTTGACATAATAAATCGTAATCGGTAAGTTCGAAAAAAAAGTTTACTGGCAACAAAAGATGGGAAATTTTATTTTCTACAATAATAATAGGCTTTATAACTTTTTCAGAATATCAGCCAAAACGTTTTTTCGAGCTGGCGCTTGAAGCTCCACCTGGATTTGTTATTATTTTGTGATTTTATGCTCAGGAAATGATTCTAAACCTTATATAAAAAATACGAATAGGAAATTTAGTGCAGAGTTAAATTCTACGAGTAATTTTACTGCCTAAAAGGCTTCTTATCAAATTTGGTCGAGTGTCTAAATTTCTATGAACAATATTAACATTTTCATACAAAAAAAAGGAAAAAACAAATAATTTTGGTGGTGTCACAAACTTGGAAAAGAAATAAAAAATAAAAATTCTAACAAAACAATACGTGTATCTATGGAAAGGTGTTCAAAATTGTATTGAAGTTCCTAACATTTTTATTCTAAACTGAATAGTTTGCGCGAAAGTCTCTTCCAAAGTGGTAAAATCTGTATGTGAGGACTTTTCTTCCACGTACTAAGTACCTTACTACCAAAGAATTTACCTAAATGGCAGATAAATGCAAGTTAGGTATGTATGTATGTATGTATGTATAATAAGTATGTATTTAAAACTATATAAGTATTATATCAGCTATCTGGCTGTCATCACACAAGCTTTGCTTAGTTTGGGGTCAGATAGTGTTGTGTGTGGATTGTCCACCAATATTTATTTATTTATTTATGATACCTTACTTGCATTTATATTAGGGGATTTACGCAGGGTTTCTCCCCTCTCATTATTTCCTTATCCCGATCTCTGATTTAACGGACGAATATATTACCGATGCTTATCTATTTTCCATTGCATCCGCATTGAATTTTTACTGATGTGGTATCGACGTCAGTTTTTGAGACTCCTTATTGGTCTACAACATAAAGTAAACAGCGTCCTAATTAGTATCAGCGTCTATTTGCAATTCCAATGAAAACGGTATCAAAAATCAAGATCATAGCGTGCTTCACTAGTAATACCTACTGATATTGTTATACTGTGGCACTATGATCGTAATATTTAAAATTTATCGGTTGTCAAAATTGCAAAATCAAGCACAGGCCCGTCGCCGTGAGCGCCGAAACGCGACTGATCAGGCTGGCCGAACGGCGCGCTATATATATGGTAGATATTTAAACATAGTGAATAACTGATACTTTTTATCAAGTCAAACTCTGCGAATGCATCTATAACTTTTTAGTGGCTTTCGTTGAGTACAAAAATTTAGTAAAAAAATTCATTAGTTTAGTCATAAACTTGAAACAACTTTTTGAAAAGGGGTAACTTTGGGATTTTTTTCTATCAAGTAAAATTCATTAAATCGTGTTACTGACTGCGAATTGCACTAGATTAGATCCTTAACTAATACATATATTTTTTTCAGAGTTTAAAACACTATTTTAAAGGTCTTAAAGTTGTTTTAAAAATTCAAAATTACGGCCCACACGCCCTTAAATGTACATAACATTGTCAGGTACGTTACTTCAAAACGCATAAATTGAAACAACATTGTTTGCTACAAATACTTCAAAATTTAGAAATTCAAATTATGTTATCAGTTATGAATACATTGACATGTACAACGCGGTCATATTATTAACTCGACGCATCGCTGGTTTTTAAGAGGAAGCCATTTTTACTCGATTTTAATAAACAGATAGAAACTTATCTTTTATAGATTCTCGGAACCTTTCGTGCGGGAGGGAGTCTGACTCGCACTTGGCCGATTTTTTTTGCACACCGTACTTGAACGCCAAAATGACGTCACATGGTCAAGCGTCTAGTTAATATGACCGTGTTGTATATATGTATATTCACCATTGTAAGCTACAAATACTTCAAAGTGTTTAACTTATACGACATTGGTTAAAGTACTTTTTTTTTTAATAAAGAGTGACGAGACGAGCAGGACATGTGCCTGATGGTAAGCAACATGCCAGCCACATAACAGCACAGTGACACGTAGCTATGAAGAGACCAAATCATTACCTAGCACTGCACTGCGCTCGTCACCCAGAGACTCGAGATATTATATCTGTGAGTCCTGTAATTTATCTAGAAACATTGCAAAAACTTTCACTTCAAAATGTGAATATAACTTTACACAATATTACCAGGTAAGAATACTTTAAAATGTAGTTTTTAATTTACATGACATTCTCAAGTTTAACAACTTTAAAATGTAACTATTATTTTACACACCATTACCAGGCAAGGATACTTCAAAATATAGCTATTACTTTACATAATATTACCAAGTAAGAATACTTCAAAATATAGCTATTACTTTACATAATATTACCAAGTAAGAATACTATAATAATATATAGCAATTGGTTTACATTTTTTATTTTATTTTGTGTGACGAGACAAGCTGGACAGGACATGTGCCTGATGGTAAGCAAAATGCCAGCCACATAACAGCACAGTGACATGTAGCTATTGGAACATGAAGAGTCCAAATAATTACCTAGCACTGCACTGCGCTCGTCACCCAGAGATCTAAGATATTGTATCTGTAAGCCCTGTAATTTCTCTGGTAACATTGCCCTTTAAACCGGAACACAGTAAGGTTTGCACATTACTGCTTGGCGGTAGAATAACTGGCAAAGGTGTGGTACTTCCCCAGGCGAACTCTGCTAAGAGTCCTACCACTACATAATATTACTAAGTAAGAATACTTCAAAATGTAGCTAATAACAATTGCGATGTTGTGGATAAATATTCTAAATCAAGACAATTTGATAGAAAATCCTTTAAATTTCCCGGAGAGTCAAACTTTGATCATCGTTTTAATTAATAGTTTAAGTTATGAGAATATTGTCTCGAACTTACCTACTTCTTCAACTACGTACAATACTGTGCTGACAGGTGATATAAACAAATTAATTTGTATTCTAATTGTAATGAAAAGGTGAAGGTATTGATGTTTGTAGCTCAATTATAATCTGAATCGAATTCATTCATAAAAAAACATGTTCTTACAAAAATATATCAAGAAAATAGTGTAAAAAAACGAATCTGGCGTTGCACTATTTAGTCAACATTTTTTTTTTCATTTAGCCTTTAATAATAAAGGCTCTGCCATTTAATTAATATAGAAAAATACATTTTTCATGAATTTCGTTCCATCATATTTTTTTGGTCTAAATTTTCTGTCATACAAACATTGTCCAAGCAATAACAAATACATTAAGCAAGGAAACATCCGATTTGGTGCAGTCATCCAAGAGCTATTAGCGTAAATACATTTTGAGGATCCGTTTTTTTAATTCAATGTCAAAATCCTACTCTGAAAGGTGCAAAGGTAATTCAAATCTGAACAGTTACTCACTTTATACCTAGCACAGGTTCGCTCTTGTATGGAATACTGTTTGCTTCTTTGAGTTGTGTGCTTCTTGAGATAGTACCAGCTGAAGGCTTTAGAATCGACCGAGAGACGTGCCAAATGACTCATAGGCATTTTTGTTCAAAAAGGCTTCAAGACAAAAAGTCTCAAACATCGCTGCAATTGCTGACTTGTCGGGTTTTTACGGGATACGATTCGGAGAGTGTGCAACTGATCTGCATGATCTAATACCACCTGACCCGTTTTTTTATCCGACTGCTTGTAGCTCTAATACGTGATTTCATTTATGGTTGACTTTCCAAGTACTAGAAAGAAGATATGTCATTCTACTTTTGTGATAACAACGTCTAAGCTGATTGGTTTCTTTTAGATTAGCACGCTCTACCGCAGTTCACATCGTTGCTTAACATCAGGCGAGATGGCAATCAAATGTAAACAAAAAAAGAAGTGTGAAGGTATTGATGTTTGTAGCTTAATCACGACGTAACGCCGGAACGGTTCAGATTGTAATTTGGTACACAACTAGATTATAGTCTGTAGTATCGTATAGGCCTTGTGGAAAGATAACTTTAACGGAGACAACGCAGGTAAAATCGCGGGATGTTGTTAATATAAGACATAAATACAGGGTCTGTATTGCCTGTAAAGTCGGTATACGGGCGAAAGTTTTACGTGACAACGACTTTGAGTGGTAAAATAATTTTACGGAAGGGACGCGTGCCTTTCACTTTTTATGTCTGTCTCTCTCGCTCTTAGGCGGGCTAACCATGCCCGAGTGGAAGGGACGCGTGCCTCTCACTCGCTCTCGTTGTGAGCGCATAACGTGAGCGGAGCGTAACGCAGTTTCTTGAAGTGTCACCCGGCAAACCAATTTATAAGACGTTGTCACGTCAATATTGTAATCATGTTTAGGGTTCCGTAGCCAAATGGCAAAATATGAGACCGTTATAGAATCGTCATGTCTGTCTGTACATCCGTATGTTACAGCCGCTTTTCTCTCAAACGATAAGAACTATATACTATTGAAACCCGGTAAGTAGATGTATTCTGTGAACCACATTAAGATTTACATTCTAAAATAAAATAAGACAATTAATTTTGGGGGTGTGCCATACTTAGAACTGAAACTCAATTTTTTTTCCTTCAAAACCATACGTGTGGATTATTTATGGATAGGTCTTCAAAAATGATGTTGAGGTTTCCGACATTTTTTTTTTCTAAACTGAATAGTTTGCGCGAGAGTAACTTCTAACTGTAGCTTCTAAAATAAGAGAATGACAAAACTAAAAAAAAAATATGATGTACTAGTGTAAATCATAACAATCCATGGTATGAAGTGTCACGTGCATGTTACTTCGCCACAGTGCATTCTCGGTTACAATACGGCGCCGAGCTATACGCGCGCGCTGCCGACTGGGAGCGTGCGTTCCGCGCCCAAAAACGTGCCGTACGTGCCATCATTGGCGTATCGCAATGTACATCTCTAAGACCATACTTCAAAGAGCTTGGGATACTTACTTTGCCTGCTATCTTGATATACCAAGTGGCTGTGTATGTCAGAAATAATCTAGAATCGTACAACACGCGAGGAGAGAGACATTCTCGTAACATACGCAACGCCGACAAGTTGGATGTTATACCACACTCTCTCACGAGGTCACAGAATTTGACTCACATTATGGGACCGGAAGTTTATAACACTCTTCCGAAAATAGTTATATCGACCCCTAGTTTTGGCAGCTTCAAAAACAGATTAAAGTGCTGGCTTATCGATCAAGCTTTTTATAGTTACAGCGAAGTTTTAGAGAGTGATGGCAAAGTTCCCATAAAATGTAAAGAAAAAAAATTGACATGGGTCAGTACAATTGTATTAAAGCCATATTATGCTCGTATAATGCTTGACAGTTTTCTGTACAATAATTATTATAATACAGTAAAGTAGTGTAAATTGTACATTTATGAATAAAGTACTTTGACTTTGACTTTGTAATCCACGTAAACTTTCAACGAAAATTGGTTTGAATGAGATATAGTAAGTAGTTTTATTTTAATACGTCCTAAATTGCTACCTCTTGCTGCTACGGAAGCCTTCATGGGTGAGCCCGACTCGCACTTGACTAATTTATTTTTATAACTTTGTCTACTTCGAATTATAATTAATATCTTTTTTGGAGTTTTTAATGTCTTAAACATTTATAAATGCTCCGATCACGCCTCTACGCTGTTATTGGAAAATCTTATTTTTAATTTTTGTAGGTTACTACATCAACATTGGACTATACGTTTTCCTCAAAGTACGCATTTTATCGTTTAAAAATACCTGTTATTGAATTATTTCCATAAACGTTGGAATAAACGACAAGCCTTAATTAAAACCTTCCTACCTTCCTTATTTAAACGTAATCTTAAATTAAATACCTACCTTCTGTTTCAATTTTCCATTCCATTTGTGGAATTTATTTTAAGGGAAGAAAGTGTTTTTTGTCAGAAACAGAAGTGAGACACAAATTGCATTTTTTTAAAGTAGTTAAATAGAACTGCTACGTCAAGACGCGATAGCTTAGTAGTCATAAAACGTCTTATACTCGTATATGCGAGTATACCTGAATGTGAGGTTTTAGACGCTCAGATGAATTAGACGCTGCACCGGCCCTACTAGTTTTTTAAAACTTTTATAGGTCTACACTTGACCGCCATCTCGTCTGATGTTAAACGACGATGCGGTCTACGATGGAGCGTGTTTACCTAGAAGTAACCGATTCAATCTCAATTTCAACAAAAATATTGTAACCATGGGGAAAAACGCACTCAGGCTACGTATTCTATAAGCCTTGACGTCCTAATCACAAATGTAGAGTCAAATCTCTTTGTTCGTGTCTTTGGAATATCAACTATGGAAAGATGTCGATTTTTCGAGCTTCGAGCGTTCCGATAGAAAAAAAGGCAAGGCGGTAATGCAAATCAGTAGTAATACTATTCTCTGGAAGATAATAATAATAATATAATAATATAATTCTTTATTACATCCACAAATTTACACCATAAATCTTAGAACTAAGTAAAACGATAATAAATTATGCAGAGCAAAGGGCGGCCTTATCGCTTAAAGCAATTTCTTCCAGGCAACCTATGAATGAACTAATAGTAGTAGAAATCGTGTACTGTAGGTGGTGTAATTCAATAAATATACATAGTGCCAAAATACATAAATAATGTATAATACTCATAAGCAGATTGACACAGCTTAGGTAATTACTTAGATAAATACATATAATACAATATTACATAAAATATACAAAAACATCCATATATAATTAGATACATACATACATAGTATATCAATATATAGTATATAATATATATCATAAATGAATATAACGATAAAGTATAAATATAAAATCAATGAAATAAGCGTACCAATCAAGAAGAGGAAATGTAATGCTGGTAAACAAGATTTTGAAAATGGGAAGAGACTTAGCTTGTCTTATAGTGAGAGGAAGATCATTCCACAGCAAAACAGCTTGTACTGTGAATGATTTGGAAAAGGAAAGGTTTGCATGAGTAGAAGAGGGAAACCTAAGTTTAAGGACGCGAGTGGAGCGAAGAGGTTGGGAGTTAGGCTCAACAAAATGAAACCTCTCTCTCAGGTATAAGGGAGTGGTAGGGTTGAACAAAATTTTATAAAGGAAAAGAGGATGTGAGCGTTACGGCGAAGACGGACAGATAACCATTTGAGCTTACGGCGAAATTCAGAAATGTGGTCATATTTTCGTAAGCCAAATATGAACCGTATGAAAAGTTTTGCAAACGTTCAAGTTTGTTCAATTGCTCTTCGGTTAAATCCAGATAGCAAACGTCAGCGTAATCCAATATAGGGAAAAGAAGAGATTTTACAAGCGCAGTTTTAGTAGTAATCGGGAGAAAATTTCGAAGTCTTCTAAAAGAAGCTGCTGAGGCAAATATCTTACGACTAACCTCTGCCAGTTGAGGACCCCAAGAAAAATTTCGATCCATAATAATACCCAGGTTTTAACAACTTCACTAATTTTGATGGGAGTATCGTCGAAAATCACCTGTGGTAGGTGAAACCAATCAATCTTGGAAATCATTCGGGAGCTGCCAATAACTATAGTTTGTGTTTTTTTTGGGTTCACTGTGAGGCCAAATGATTTGCTCCAAATTAGTAAGCTATTTAAATCTGTATTAGTAGCGTTGATGGCCTCATGCAATTGTTCAGGAGATGCTTGAGTGTAAATTTGTAAATCGTCTGCATACAGATGGTAGGAAGAAGTTAATTGTTTTGAGATAGCATTTATGAAAATTGCAAAAGCAAAGGAGATAAAACGCCGCCCTGTGGAACACCGGCAGTGACACTACACCATGAGGAGTAAGAGTCATCGATTTTGATTCGCTGTCGGCGTCCCAACAGGTAATTACGAAACCATTCAATTGCCGATGGAGATATGTTAAGAGAGCGAAGAATTTCCAACAAAATGTCGAAATCAACATTGTTGAAAGCACTGCTGAAATCCAGTAGCGTTAGTACAGTCAGTTTACAGTGACCAATCCCATCTCGTATGTCGTCGGTGATTTTTGTAAGAGCAGGGGTAGTGCTATGCCCCGTACGAAAACCAGATTGAAATGGATTGAGGAGATTGTTCTTGGTAAGGTAAGAGGAAAGTTGTTGGTGGATGAGACGTTCTAAAACTTTGGAAAGAAAAGGAAGGATGGAAATAGGACGATAGTCGGAATGGAGTTCAGGATTTGTCTTCTTTGGAAGTGGAATGATTTGAGCATCTTTCCAAATACTTGGAAAGGTGCCGGATGTCACGGAATAGTTGAGGATATGCTGGATTATTGGAACAAGTTCATCGAGTATGGGAATGATCATCTTACGACTAATACAGTCGCTACCAACAGCATTAGATGAGATTGATAGTATGCTCTTCTTAACATCACATGCGGCAAATTGACTGAAGAAAAAAGGGTCATAAACGGGAGGGGCTATAGAGGAAAGAGATTCAAGAGTTTGACCTTTGATCGGGCCACAAAAACTGTTAGAAGAAGAGAAGTACTGATTTAGTTGGTCGATGTTCAATTTTTTTAGAAATAGTATCTTGGCGAGATTTGCCAACTCCCAATGACTTTAGAAATTTCCATACCTTAGAAGGATCTTCATTTTCAACAGAATTATGAATATGTCGGCGTTGCGCATCTCTACACGCTCTGTTGCAGACGTTACGGTAGTTTATATACTTCTCCTTATTTACATCAGATTTGCGATGCTTGAGCTTATTTTTGGCAATTAAATTTTTGTGCATTAGCTCACGAATTTCATCATTTAGCCAGGGTGCCGGTAAATGTTTCATTTTAACAGCGTGTAAAGGGGCATGAATATCATAAATGTTTGTTATAATTTTATTGAAATACTCAATTTTAGTATTCACGCTATCTGCATTCAAGACATCTGACCAATTTGTCTCTATAACATCCTTGCGTAGACTATCGATATTGATACTATTAAAACTGCGCTGAAGAAGAATTTTGGGCTTGATTTTGGGAGGGCGAATTTTATAGGAAAGAAAGATCATATCATGATGAGAGAAATCATTTGCTGCACACTGGCCATGTTTGACAGCATGAGCGGGAGAGGATATTAGTATCAAATCAAGAAGAGAGGGAGTACAGTTTGGAGGGCTATGAGTAGAATCAAGAGGAAGAATAGTTAAATTGAGAGACGTGGCTAACGATGTAAGTTTACGGGACCGATAATCTTGTTTGAGCAAACAAGTGTTGAAATCACCCATAATAATAACGTGGTCGTACGGGTGGAGATATCTACGAGTAAATTTTCAAGAGAATTGAAGTAATTGACCTCGCGAGAGTGGGGATAGTACACCCCGAGAAGTATTTTGGTGTGATGTAATTCAACCTCTATGAAAAGATGTTCACCGGCATCAGATGGGGCGGCTGCACTGACATACTAACAATGGTGAAAGGAATCTGCGTACGAAGATAAATGGCTACGCCACCACCACCTTTACCAATACGATCATTTCAAGAAGTCGAAAACCAGGTAGTAACACAGAATTTGAGGGATAACAGGCTTCAACCACGTCTCAGAGACAAAATTGCATGAATATTGGGTTTACAAAGGACGCCAGCATATCTGGATAATGAGCCGTAACACTCTGAGCATTTATATGGAAAACGTTAAAATTTTAGGAACATCTGAAATAAATGAGTCAATGGAATCAGCTAAGGTAGGAAGGGTAAAAAAGGCTGGCCGCACTATCATCTAGTGAAGAACATGTCGAGTGATAAGAACCACAAGACATAACAATAAATAAGAAGGTACGTTACTAAAATATCTATAAAACAATATAATATTAATATGAATATATAGAACAAATATATATATAATAAATAAAAATAATTAAAATTATGATTTTCAAAGTTTGCAATAAACAAAACTTTTCGCCTGCCTGCCAAATTGTGTCATGTTACTAAAGAATAAAAAAAAACACAAACAACACTGGGCAATGCTAAGTACTGGTGCACTAAATACAGTAAATACTACCTCTACAATTATACAGTTTAAAAAACACGTACTAACACATAAAGCTACATTAACTTTGAAAAAGAAATAAAAACCACTTGCACTCAGAGTTAGTAGGTAATTACCGATTACATAATCCATATCACGCCAAAGAAGAAAAAAAACCATTTATTTGACATTGGTATTGTGATTGTCAGAGGAGAGACTATAGATATGACGCATAAAAAAAACTAAATAGAGAAAAATAAGAAACAAAAACAACATTAGTCAACATTAGCTTATCATACAGTCATTCCGCACATAGCTTTAGTTTTCTAAGTAAATAACAAAACTACAATAATCATTTTCAAAAGAAAAAAAAAAACACCAGCACTGCATTGCCGATTACATAATTCGTATCACGCCAAAAAGAAAAAGAAACATTCAATTGACGTTATTGACTTTTGACATTGGCATATTGATGCGAAACAAAAAAAAAAAAGTATTAAACCTAAATAGTGAAAATAAACAAAAAATATTTTACTAGATAAATAGATAATCTAGATATTAGTTTACATTTACAGTTCTTCGGCGCATAACTGCGACCGTAACGTTGCAAATGGAAAGTCTGTTCAAAGAGGATGTTGCCTTGAATCTCCTGTGAGTGAACAACAACGCAAGTAAACAATGCAAATAAAAAACAACAATAAAGACTAACCATTGAATAATAAGGGTAAACCAAATAAAAAGTGACGACAGAAATATACTATCGAAGACTACCTCTAAATTAATTCCGGCAACAATTTTGCAAAAGGTCAACACATGAAATGTTATTTCGGTTTAAGGTCACGTCTTGATCGGACGGTCTTCGAATCCCTTTGAAACGACAGGTGCTGGTCGACTCGCCGTACCCTGTGCTGCGACAGATGAAACCTGTGGTGAAACCACTGTTCTACTCCCTTTCATGTGTGGTGTAGGGGAGTTAAGGGACGAAGACTGAGGTGCCTGTATGGTTGTGAGGTCTTCCATACTGTTAATACGATGGCGAGTGCCGTCTGGTCCGGAGACAAAGATACTTCCGTCTCGTCCAGCACTTTTTAATTCCAAAGCGCCGACGAGCTGCCAGAAACAAGTCGTGGCGAGTTTTCGTTAAGAATTCGGCCAATGTAATGCCCGAATCCTTAAGACCACTTTTTGCCATCCATATCTTATCTCGAAGAGACATGTCCTTCAATTTAAACACCACAGGCCGTGCCCTATCTGCAGCAAATCGACCCATACGGTGACACCTGTTTATGTCAGAGAGTGAAAAACTTGCTATCTTCAGTCGCTCTGCTATTACCTTAACCAATAATTCACCTGTCTTCTCATCCTTCTCTTCAGGGAGGCCATGTACAAGTAACATCTTTCGACGTGACCTCATCTCAATACCATCAACTTGCTGCGCCAATATACTTATTTGTTGTTGAACGCTTCGGAAAGTGGTGACAACAAAGGATTTAAAAGAAGCAAATTCTGCAGACAAACCATCTGGGCTGCGTGAAGTGGGACTTGGAAGCTGTACCTCTATTGAGTCAAGGCGCCGGTGAAATGAGGTCATCATTTGTTGAAGAAACTGCTGAATTGTGTCCATGTTGTTGTTATAAGTGCGGTTAAATAATTAGTTGCAAATATCTTGTTTCACAGTGTATGGATTTAAGAGATAACACTCACATGCAGGCAAGTATTATTAATAACTACATTAAGGCATAAAACTCACAATGAAATAAACTTTTACTATTTTAGAGACAATTAAACTTAATGAGTGTTAAAAACAATGTTTGCACTTTGACACCTACCCTACCTACTATACGAAGATGTATTGGTGTATCAACGCAAATTGCGTCTCACTCCTTTTAACTTACAAAAGTTTTTAATTCACAAATTAGTAATGCGATCCAACGAAGCAGTTTATATAGAAATATGGGTATGGTAGATTATGGATAGATGACCTACCTCACAAAGGTCGCTGAACCGCTGGCCGGAAACCGCTGGTTGCAAGTTGCACTAGACCGTTCGTTGAGGAAAGGGGGAAGGCCTATGTTCAGTAGTGGACGTCTTGCGGCTGATGAGGATGATCTACACATTCTTATAAAATGTTGAGTTTTTGACGTGACAACGTCTTATAAATTGGTTTGCCGGGTGACACTTCAAGAAACTGCGTTACGCTCCGCTCACGTTATGCGCTCACAACGAGAGCGAGTGAGAGGCACGCGTCCCTTCCACTCGGGCATGGTTAGCCCGCCTAAGAGCGAGAGAGACAGACATAAAAAGTGAAAGGCACGCGTCCCTTCCGTAAAATTATTTTACCACTCAAAGTCGTTGTCACGTAAAACTTTCGCCCGTATACCGACTTTACAGGCAACCAATTTTTTTTTATCATTACTTTACCATCACTCTCTTAGAACTCGCTGTGAAAAAACTATAAAAAAAATTGGTAATTGTTTGGTGGTTTCCCAGGAGTGGCGGTAGCAGCCAGCGTCTTCACCATCACCGGGATGTCAGTAGACCGCTGGCTGTCCATCTCGCCCGAGCCGCGGCTCCGGCCGCCGGGCCGGCGGCAGGCGCTGATGCTGCTGATGCTACTGTGGTGTGCTGCCATGCTCATCTTCATACCTCTGCTGGCCGTCGCCTCGGTGCGGACCGAGACGGTGCCAGTCATCTCTAAAGGGATCAGGAATATTTCGGTATGGATCACCCTTGTTTTTTCTTCTAATTTTAAGTAAGTCAGGATTTGTGGTAGCGTATTCACCTTCATTAGCATGAAAGTAGACCGCTGGCTGTCCATCTCGCCGGTACGGGCTGCCGCTGCTTTTGCTGATATGGTGTGCAGCCATGCTCATCTTCATACCACTGCTGGCAGTCGCCTCGGTGCGGACCGAGTTACAATCTTTGTGTCTTCAAATCGAGAGTGAATCGGTTTCTTCTAGGTAGACACCCACGGATATATCCGTGTAAACACCTCATTCGTAGACCGCATCATTGTATAACATCAGGCGAGATTGCAGTTAAGTGTAAACGTATAAAAGTTCAAAAAAATACTGTACCAGTCATTTCTAAGGGTATCAGGAATATTTCGGTATGGATCCTTGTTGCTTTTTTGTATTGTCAGGACTTTTTGCAGAATCCGCCTGGGGAAGTACCATACTTTTACCAGTTATTCTACCGCCAAGCAGTAATGTCCAAACTTTACTGTGTTCCGATGTGAAGGGCAACGTTTTCAGTGAAATTATAGGGTATAATAATACAACATCTAATATCTTTGGGTGACGAGCGCAGTACAGTACTAGGTTATGATTTGGACTCTTCACGTTCCAATAGGTGTGTGTCACTGTGCTGTTATGGGCAAAACAACATACAACCGAATTGAGAACCTTCTCCTTTTTTGAAGTCAGTTAATAACCATACAATCGGATTTAAAATAATCTTCTTTTTGTAGTTTTTTTAATAGTACGGAGCAACGAGAGCAGCTGGACATTTGTCTGATGGTAAGCAACATGCCTGCCCATAACAGCACAATAACACGCAGTTATTGAAAAATTATGAGTCCAAATCATTACCTAAGATAACACTGGGCTCGTCACCTACAGTTATAAAATGTAAATAATAAAGAAATTTGGTTTTGCGAGCCACATTAGGGCACACGCTCGGAAACAGTAGGGGTCGCCGTCATCGAAAACGATGAGGAGGACCACAATAAATAAATAAATAAATGTTTTATCACTTTTAATTTTTGATGGTATTGTGCCGGCTTATGTGTTATACCGACGGATATTCGGGTTATACCTGTATACACTCCGCGAGGCATAAGCTGAGCTTTGCATTTGTGTGAGTACACTCATGGATAGTGTAGGTGTGACAACCGGCCTTAGGCGCGGCGCCATTCTGTCTCGCCGCGCTTCTGCCTGATTGGTGATCACTCACACTAATGCAAAGCTCAGCCTATACCTCGCGGACAACATTTCAAGCTCCTGCCTGATTGGTGATCACTCACACTAATGCAAAGCTCAGCTTATACCTCGCGGAGTGTACCTCTGCTGGCTTTCGCATCCAAGTGGTTTCTTAATACTGTCATTACTAACAATAGATTCTGCGTCAAAGTTAATTACTCTCTATTTCTTATGTTCATCCTTCTCGCAAAACATCCTTAGATAGCAGTATTTATTTGGATTATGCTCTTTATTTGGTTGTTGGTAATTATGTGTTGGTATTATCTTGCGCGCCATTAAGAACTGCCATCACATGTCTTCCAGTTCCGCAAAGGACAGTCACAGGCGCTCTAGGGATGTTCCGCTTCCTAAAGTTAATACGGTGTTTGCTACACGGCTACCCAAATACGTTTTGCTGTTCACGTATAACTCTGTGTGCAAGCTGATAGATATACGAAATTGCACTTTCGCGGAAGTTAAACCAAAGATAGTAGACTGGCTTCGATCCTTATCCGATGAACAGACCGAAAGACTGGTATTTTTCTCGGAAATGAAACGTAGTGAGGTCTTTGGTGTTTCTAGACCTATTCGGCTTCGCTGAATCTCATATGGGTGGGAGGCGCAGCTTAATGGGGACCTGCTCTGTCACACTCTGCAATTATACATACTAACCATTGCTTAACTCTCAACTCGCGTCGACAGTCTCTCTATACTTTACAGCTCTTCTACAACTAAAAAGTACGCTTATATGTATTGTACCCCAGCACAACACATACATACACCCTCACAATAAACACACACCCTCTCCCACACACACCCCACTTACACAACACACACCCTTACCCTCGCATACACACCCTCTCTCACACACACACCCATACTCTCTCCTTCAAATACACATCCACCCAATCATACTTACCACCACCAACCCACATTGGCTAGTTTAAAATGTATTTAATTAATTTTCTTTCTTATGCTATTTTGTTTGTATATTTAATAATGTCAATTTAATTTTATGAAAATGATATTATATTGTAAGGTAGAAAATGGTTTTGTCTGAAATCACTGACGGTTGCAGGGTTTCTTTTCATTTTTTATATAAATTTGTATTCATTAATTATGCTTTTGTAGTAATCTATTTTATTAATTGATTAATTATTTTTTTCCGGAAATTGTGTCATCATGATCTTGTCGGCAGCATTCTCTAAACTTGGAAATGTTTGAATACTTGAGGGGCGTCCAAGTCACAGGCTTTGCCTAGTTTGGAGCCCACGGATAATTATATATTGTATTAATTCGTGCTAAACTGCCAACATGTTATACTGTGCTGTATTTAATTTTGGAAATAAATTATTATGTTTGTACATTATTATGATAAGTCATTGGTTCTGCCAATTGGGAATTTATTATAATGGTTTCTTTTTTTGTTTGCTGGATCATCATGGTTGAGAAATAGTTTCATGTGCATTTAATTAAAATTGCTACATTAGTTTTTAAAAGTAAACAAAAAACTAAAATTTGCTTTAAACCCTTCATCCGGGCGATGCTATAGGTTTCACTAAAATTATAAAATTTTGTTCAGAATTTTAATTTTAAATAAAAGCACGGTAATATTTTATATATAATACTAGCGGGTATAGCTAGTTAGGTATGCCACGTTTCGCTGTGATTCAAAAATAAGTTAACAACAATCCTTGATGCGGATTATATATCATTGTAAAATTTCAGCTCGATCGGGGCAGAACTTTTTGGGTTTTTGAAGCGTACACAAACCAACATAACATTTTTATGTAGGTATAAAGATTACAGTGACAGAAGTAAGTTTTATTTTTTCGAAAAGAAAAACATTTATCAATTCTTTGTTTTATTTTCTTGCACATGTATTGTGTCTTTTCGTAACATTATTTAACGTAATTACTGACGCGTAAACATCACGGCTTTGACTGACAAGGTCGGCTCCATCCGAATTCCGTCTAGACATTAAATTAGCATTCGTCGAATTAGCGACTAATTGGGTTTTTATTGTGTCGAACATTGTTTGCAAAGTAAATCACAGCAATGGCTTCAGCTGGCCGGGTACGAGTATGTCGGTCTTGACGTCATGGATGGACTGTACCTACTGACTAAACTCCCACAGTTTTCTCCGGCATCGTCAGAGTCACGGGGTCACTTATCGCACTTTTACCAACAACCCTGACCTATACTATTAAGTACCCGAATTAACATATTCTACTTACTGAGGTTATATAGTGAAGCGAACTTCCGATATCTTATGCTCCTAGCGTTATTATTGACTAATAATAACATTAAGGAATTGAACCAATTAATTTATTTTTCATCCCACCAGCTCGAAAAGAGTACTTTTGCTCCTCGATATCAGGGCGCAAAAGTCGTTTTATCCTCTAGAGGTTAAAGTAAATTTGAATTTAGAACATCGTGTGTACTGAGGTTTTGAATTCAAAACATAATCCAACCTATTTATTTCTACCTCCTTGGTGCCGAATGCATCATACATTTTTTTTTTAATATGCTAAAAACTCACACTCGGAACCTTCTTGGTGTACTTACTTTATTTTAATTTGCTTAGCGCGAAAACATTTAAAAATTTGCATTTAGTCATTTCCTCGCTGAGGTGGAATGAAAAGTTACGTGTTGCACTCGAGTGCAAGATTTTTTTCTTGTGTTCTTTGATTCCCTTGCTATGCTCAGGATTCTAATTTTGAATCACTCGCTGCGCTCGTGATTTAATTTTAGAATCCTTCGCTTGCTCGGTCATCAAAATTGAGCACGCGGTTAAAAAACAACTTTTCACTCTTGTATAACAAATAACAATTTTTTAGTTTCTCTAAATTTTCAGTTTTCACATAAATGCTGGATTTTCTTGTAATTGCTTGACTTGGTGAGAAGTTCACTTGAAACGAACAACATGACACTGGATTTTTATATTTTAAAACAAATAAAGAAAAAGTCACAGTGTAGTAATCGGTATGTACCGCTGTTTTTGAAATTCTAAAAATAAGCGAATTGTTTTGGCTTATAATAAAGCTACATGACGATGCCCGCTGGGCAAAAGTCATCATAAATACAATAGATATATATATATAATTCCCTGAGAGATACAATCTAGAACTTTTCAAGGTCAGAGTGAATAGGTACCTTCTAGGTCAACGTGCGTCATCTTCGACCACACCGTCGCTTACCATCAGGCGAGTTGGTGGTCAAACGCGGACCTATACGCGATAAAAAAATAAATAAATTAGGACTTAACATCTGAATTATCTCTGGGGTGCTCACATACCATAAACAGCCCACTAAACTTTTTTTTACTATCCTACGGTTGTCTGGAAGAAATCGCTCTTCGCGATAAGGTCGCCAATTGCTACTTTTTTCTATGTTTTTTTTCTGTGTTATTGTTATTTTTCTTTATAATTTAAGTGCAATAAAGAGTTTATCTATCTATCTATCTAAACGTTTCCACTGCTGAGACTCGTGCCTTCTGTAGCAAGGAGTGATTCAAGGCCATAATTCACCACGCTGACCCAGTCCGGGTTGTTGGATGACACACGCCCTAAAAAGGTACTAGATACATGTTGGTTTCCTCACGATGCATTCCTTCGCGGGATTCTCACGCCTAACTAAAATGCTCTTTGATGTTACTCTTTGTTGAAGAATAGTTTTTTGCTTGATCGCTACTCGTCTGATGTCTAACTGTCTAAGCGACGATGCGGTCTACGATGTACTCGTAGCGTGTTAAAAGTGCATGCTTAAGACCGCACGGCCGAAGTGGAAACTGAAATAAGAAATAACCAAAAAAATCTTTTAAATAATTTTAATAATTAAAAAAAACACCAAACTAGTATCCATGGCAAATAATTAATAGATAAAACAGTGATAGCAGACAGCAGCAGCAGTAGCTGACTGTTTCTTTCTCGCTCTAGCACACTCGGCGATCCCGAGTTCACCCGAACATTTCTTTAATATCCGACCGTAACGATCTACGAGTATTTCATTCACAGCAACAAAAAATCGGTGTGGTTTGCCAATAGCAGTTTTCACTTCAAACATCCCAATTTGAACCCTTGTTATGTACGTAATGCTCGCTACGGTGTTACAGACAGACACACACACTCACAAACACAGAGAGAGCTACTTCTAGTTTATAATAACGTCGTTTTTGCGTCAGGGTGTAAAAAAGAAGATGTTCTTAATTAGATGTTGCCAGAAAATACGAGAACGTTACAGAGAGCATATTAATTTTCCTTGTCTACCGTTTTCTGACTATTTTTCTTTTTTTACTAAATAGTAATAGCACAAAGCATTTTTATTCCGTAACGATGCGTATTATAAAGAAACCAAATGTACAAGAAAGAAATTCTATGTTGAGCAGTAGAATGAAAACGTATAGCAAATAGTATATTTTTGTGTGAGCATTTTAGGAAAAAAAAATATTCTATGGATTTTCTTTTAAGTAGTAGTGTGACAAGTGACAAGACCAACAGGAAATGTATGGTAAGCAACAGGCTTGCCCAGAGTCAAAATCATCATAATCATAATCATCATTTATTCATAACATACCGTTACAAGTCATTGTTACGTTTATCATTAATTATCATCATCATCTAGTATTGCACTGCGCTCGTCTCCCAGAGATAAAAGATGTTTTATCTCTATGCCCTGTAATTACCTTTACTTGCCTTTAATTTTGTAATTACTCCTGCATGACCTCGACCTTGTTCACGGGCACGACTATGAAACTTCTGAAATACCAAAATAAAGGATTTTGTTACTGATTTATATTTATTTTTAAACGACTTCAAAAAGGACGAGGTTCTCATTTTGGATGTATGTTTTTCTTTTGTATGTATTAAATGCGATAGTACTGTCAAAATTATTCTTAGTCAATTTCGATGGTTACTTTTTTGTTTGATAGATCATATAATTTTGCCACTTTTGAAATATGAACAAAAAACTGAAAATTGCTTTAATTTATTTTAACACGACGTAGTAATACGATTAGTATTA
The DNA here is from genome assembly GCA_017562165.1 of Ectropis grisescens. Lineage (NCBI taxonomy): Eukaryota > Metazoa > Arthropoda > Insecta > Lepidoptera > Geometridae > Ectropis > Ectropis grisescens. The sequence goes on from CM029788.1 coordinate 27,866,593, forward strand.
TTATCAATCACAAGAAATTTAGCTACGGTAACTATTCACATATTTTTTATATAGTAAAAGAGTGACGGTATGAACAGGACATGGGCCTGATGGTAATCAACATGCCTGCTAGCACAGTCCCACGCAGCTATTGGTACATGAGGAGTCCAAATCACTGCCTAGCACTACACTGCGTTCGTTACTCAGAGATATATATAAGACTATTTATCTCTATGCCTTATAATGTCTCTGAAAGCATTGCCCTTGATGTAACGGCTGGTCTAGTCGGAAGAACAACGACTGCCGATCCGGAGGCCTGGGTTCAAATCCAATTTTTTTTTACAAGGAATTAAAAACTTTGACTAACCCCCGACTACCTCAGATTTGTTATCTGTACAACATTCTACTAGTCAAGCCCTTTCATTTGGTACCCATGTTAAGGGAGCTGTGAAAAAAGAAATGTATTCCGCCATTTTGTGGAAGCGGCCATCTTGGATTTTAAATTTGTCATAGTGCAATGTATTCTACTAGTCAAACTCTTTAAAATAATATAATTCACCATTTTGTGGTGGCGGCCATCTTGAATTTGATTTTTTTATAGTGTATAGTATAGTGTCAAGCCCTTTCATTTGATACCCATATTGAGGTAGGTTGTGAAGAAATATTTTGTCCGCCATTTTGTGGCGGCGGCCATCTTGAATCGATATTAACCAAACATAGCTAAGAACATCCGCAAGGATATTAACTTTCAAATAAAAAAAAACTGCAAATCGAAATCGGCCCATCCGTTTGAGCTCTACGGTGCCACAGACAGACATACACACAGACAGACAGACAGACAGACATCGACGTCAAACTTATAACACCCCTTTTTTGGTCGGGGTTAAAAATAAAGAGTGACAAGACGAGCAGGACATGTGCCTGGTGGTAAGCAACATGCTTGCCACATAACAGCATAGTGACACGCAGCTATAGGAGCATGAAGAGTTCAAATCATTACCTAGCACTGCACTGCGCTCGTCACCCAGATATCTAAGTTGCTTGAGTGGCTTGTGTGGTGGGCAAGACTGCCCTGAGTCTCAGCACTAGAAACATTTAGTAGTAAGCTTATTGCTTATGTAATGCTCTTAAAAGCTAAATAGTATTTTTTGCGCATTTTGTAATATATAAATTATTATATTATATTCACGTATATCTTTATTTCCTTAAGTCTAAGTTTTTACAATATTTATATAAAATAACATAAAAACATTATAAAAACCTAAACCTAGTTTGCCGCCAGCAGCGGGCAGGGCCCAAGCTACCGGTGGTTAGGGCTGCAGACTGAGGAACCTCCTGACGATGCGCGCCGTGTCGAGGATGACCGCCTTCTGCATCTGACCCTTAATCCAACCGTCTAGCGAAAGTCTCTTGAGATGTTGGTCGAGACTTTTCGCTACAAGGCCGTTTGCCGACACAACTATTGGGACTATGATCGTCGAATCAACATCCCACATGGCGGTAACCTCATGAGCCAAGTCAAGGTACTTGCTAAGCTTGTCCTTCTCAGCTTTCACGAGGTTCTCGTCATGTGGTACGGTGATATCGACGATTACAGCCCGGCGCTGAGACCGGTCTACCAGTACGATGTCAGGCTTATTGGCGACAATAGTCCTGTCCGTGATGATAGAGCGGTCCCAGTAGAGCAACGCACGACCATTCTCGAGAACTGGCAGAGGTGCGTACTTCGTACTTATAGTACGGCACCTCGGACTCGACAAGGCCGTATCGAAGAGCAAGTTGCTGGTGGATGATCCTGTCTACTAGGTTATGTCTGTGCAAGTACTCGCCGTTAGCAAGATGCGAACAACCGGAAATAACATGACGAAGTGATTCGCCTGGACGGCGGCATGCCCGACAAATGTCGACCGTACCGTCCTTCATTATGTATTTCCGGTAATTGTTCGTCTTATATTATATTATTATTATTATATTATATTGTTTATAGAAATTATGTCATATTCCAATGTTGACTTCTTTGCTAACCTGTGTGGCTGGCCCGTACAATTCGTCCCCACCGTTAGAACTAACTGCAAGTAATATGTTACATGTTTTTCTTGTTTCTAGATAGAAACGAGAGACGTCCACTTCTGCACGGAGGAGTGGCCGAGCCCCGACCGGAGGAAACAGTTCGGGATGCTCAGCTTCACATTAGTATATGCTATACCGGGTGAGTTATATTCTTATGACAACGGAAAATATTTATTGAAATAAAAGGATCCTTTATTCACCAAGAATTTAAGAAGAAAAGATGTAAAAACAAATCCGGTGTTTTCTTACATTATGCCATTTTGTTTCTGACGTGCAAATGATTCTGTATCCCACTAATGTAATAAATGAAAATGTTGGGATGCTTGCTTCGCAATCACGTCGAAACAGCTGCAGAGATCGATTTGAAATTTGGAACACAGATGATCTGGAGATAAACAGCACATAGCTATTTTTCATCTCGGAAAAATATCAAGAACTGGAACTATAGTGAGAACAAGCGAGAATTAGCGATGGGAACGTTTAGTGTACTATGTGTAATTGTTTTTAACACCCCCGACCAAAAAAAAAGGGGTGTTATAAGTTTGACGTCGATGTCTGTCTGTCTGTCTGTCTGTCTGTCTGTCTGTATGTGTGTCTGTCTGTGGCACCGTAGAGCTCAAACGGAAGGGCCGATTTCGATGCGGTTTTTTTTATTTGAAAGTTAATTACCGTGCGGGTGTTTTTAGCTATGTTTGGTTAATATCGATTCAAAATGGCCGCCTCCACAAAATGGCGGACAAAATATTTCTTCACAACCTACCTCAATATGGGTATCAAATGAAAGGGCTTAACTAGTAGAGTACTATACGATGGTTTGACGCAAATAATTTGGCACTGAATCCAAACAAAACAAAATGTATAAAATTTACATTATCTAATGTACCAAGCCCTAAACTTAATATAAATTTAATTAATAAGACTTTAGAACCAGTGCAGTCTACAGTTTTTTTGGGTGTTACTATAGATGCGAAACTCCAATGGAGTCCACATATTGAACAGCTCGCAAATAAACTAAGCTCAGCTGCCCATGCCATTCGACAGATTAGGAAAATCTCAGATGTCACCACCGCTAGATTAGTTTATTATGGGTATTTTCATAGCATCATGTCCTATGGAATTCTATTATGGGGTCGGCAGCGGATAGAAATTCAGTTTTCATATTGCAAAACGAGCAATCCGCGCAATGTACAAATTACCCGCTAGAGAATCTTTGAGGAAGGTTTTAAAAATATAAATATTTTAACAGCCCTTCCCTGTATATTTATGAATGCATAATGTATGCCAGAAAGAATAAGAAAAGCATTGGTAAAGTATCAGATAAAAACCCTAAGGCACACTACAAAGACAAATTGGTAATTCCGAAGTGTAGACTACAAAAACATGTAATTCTTTTATAGGAAACAGTGTTCGCTTCTATAATGTCATACCAGATCAGTTGGCAGGTCTCAATGAAAAAGGTTCAAAAATATTGTAAAGATCTATTTAATGGATAAAGCCTATTATAATGTTGATGATTTCATTAAGGACAAAAATGTATGGCAAAAAGTGTATCACAAATGTAACTACCAATTAATTAAGAGTATTTTAACATCGTAATTTAAAATTTTAGATTTAATTTTTATTTATTTTTGCTTTTATAAAGCTTTTGACAAAGGATTTAGCTAATTAAAATAGTTGAATCCGTTGGACAAGGCCTCTTTACAGCCGCTTACTGTTAAATATTGTCACTTGTTTATGTATTTAAACTCTTTTATTATTTTGTATTTGACGTTACCAAGTTTTCTTTGTAAAATAATGGTTCGAAGAAATAAATTGAATTGAATTGAATATAACAAATTTCAAATCCAAGATGGCCGCCACCACAAAATGGCGAATTATATTATTTTTTTTCACTACTACCTCAATATGGGTATCAAACGAAAGGGCTTAATTAGTAGAATACTTTGCACTATGACAAATTTTAAATCCAAGATGGCCGATACTACAAAATGGCGAATTACATTTCTTTTTTCACAACTCCCTTAATATGGGTATCAAATGAAAGGGCTTGACTAGTAGAATGTTGTACAGATAACAAATCTTAGGTAGTCGGGGGTTAGTCAAAATTTTTAATTTTGTTCTTGTTGTAAGCTTTATTACAGTACTTTTATCTCTTGAAGCGAGATTGAAATGTAGTAATGATGTTCAAAAACACGCTGTGAATGTGTGTATGACGGCGGACGCACATACAAACACATATTTGATTGACCGTATTTGTTTTTACGCACACATACTTAGCGTGCTTTTATACTTGGTCTCCATACGCGCGTGCGTCATGATATAAAACTACTATAGTATAATGACAGTGCAAACTCTATATAACGACACTGAAGGGACTGTCCATTTTATGGCGTTATAGAGGGTTGTCGTTAAATGGAGTAAAGAAAAATCTGAATTCGAAAAAGAAAAGTTTATTTAAAAATAGTGTTAGTAGTTATCTAGTAGTTACGTATATAAAAGATAATCTTATTTGAACGCTATTGCGTATAGTCTGTTTTTTTTTGTCTGGCGTCTTTTGCTGCACCAGTAATCTTGCATTATTAAGCCATCTTGGCGACAAAGGAAGTAATTTTCCAATAATTTAGCTGCTTTCACTTATTTTCTCTCCCGTGTCTATTGCGCGTATCAGTAAAACTTTTTCGTTAATACACAGTGATTTTCCTTTAGTAGCCATGTTTACAGTTTAAAAGTTTGTAAGCAACTAAGAAAATGATAACGTAAAGATAACTCCTACTTATTAGTCATGGTCAATAATAATCTACACGTGCAAGCAATCCCAATTTGTAAACAAAGGAACGAATTTCTTAGAAAGTTGTTACATGATGCCGACAGTCGAATTTATTGCAGGCTAGGATAATAAAGCGACAAAAGAACGTACACAGCTGCGCAGATTTTACTAATTTTAGCAACAAAAGGTACTTTTTATTACTCAATTGTGGTCGTTATGAAGAGTGGCTGTAATGCTATGTAGAGTGTATCATTGTATGGAAGACAAGCTACGAGCTCGTAAACCAACCAAAGCCAAATGATTTCGACGCTTTAAGGACTTAGCCGTTAAATCGAGTAACGTTACGTGGAGTTTACACTGTATATACTAAATAGTATTTAACAATTATTTTGTTCTGTTGTCAATCTATAAATTTGCGGCGAAACAAAAATAAGGACTTTTACATTCAGCATTTTGACAAAGGGATAGTAAAGGATTATGTTTTATCTATATTCTCTTTAAATAATGCATTATTGTATGGAAGACAAGCTACGAGCTCGTAAACCAACCAAAGCCAAATGATTTCGACGCTTTAAGGACTTAGCCGTTAAATCGAGTAACGTTACGTGGAGTTTACACTGTATATACTAAATAGTATTTAACAATTATACTTTGTTCTGTTGTCAATCTATAAATTTGCGGCGAAACAAAAATAAGGACTTTTACATTCAGCATTTTGACAAAGGGATAGTAAAGGATTATGTTTTATCTATATTCTCTTTAAATAATGCATTTCCCTGTGATGTTATGTTATGTTTACTGTATAATATACAATCCAATTTCCTAACCGAATTTCCAAGTAATAGGGTTATATTAAAGTTGGGGTTGTAAAATTAATTGCTGTTAGAAACGATTACGCGCGATATATTAAAAAAAAAAAAACAGATTTCTTTGAAATATCGTTAAAGATGTTTGAGATAAATAAATCAAAACATGATGTGTGAACTCCGTGATGGCGAAGAACTCAATTCAATCATTTAAACCATCATCACACGTAAAATTTTTTTTAGTCCAGTATCATTCACTTAGATATCACTCATTGTTGTGTGGTAAAAACTGTTCAGTGCCGGTAACTTGAAACTAACAGTCAGCAGTTTATAACACGAACGACATTAACAAATGAATTTTCTTACAATTATACCGAGCTGAGCAAACGGAGAAGTACTATTTGATGTCCGTCTGATGTGTACGACTTTAGCCACGTACAATGAGCAGCTGGCGTTGTTGGCATTGATGTGATTGATTTTCGTGTAAATATTGACGATGACAAATACGTTTACGTCAACGTATAATAAACAAAGAGTAAAGATTATGTTTCTTTATCTAAGTCCATCGTGAGATTGACAGAAAACAAGTATATCAAATTGTATGATTGGCCAGAAGTAGCGGTACTGAGACCCGAGATGATGTGCTGTGTCTAGTCATAATTCACCACGATAGCCCGGTGTGGGTTGTCGGATGACACATTACTTCAAAAACTGTTATGCTATCTTAAAATAGATGTAGAAGAACAGATATAAATATATTAGTGGCTAAAATAGCTTATAGAGAGCTTTTTTCTGAAAAATTAATGATAAAAGAAACGTATATATTTAATTGGATAACGGGACACTCACGTATATACGGTCGGTCAATCCGACTCGATCTTAGGTCGGACACCCAACATTTTATTCGATTCGATAAGGCGGAGGTCCTGGGAGAAGTTCTTTGTACCCCGTAAGGTCAGGGAGGCCATCGAAATCGGTAAGCGTCCGACCTTTAATAGAGATGGAGGATGGCATGTGCCGCCCGCTTGGAAGCCGTGCCTCCATAGTGCTCGGTATGGTGTTCGCGATATGAGTGAAGACACAGTGAGCTCAGTGTGCTGCAATATTCCCGACTCGCAGCTTACCAGTGATGAAGAGTTCGAGTGTATACCTGCGCAACCCTCTCGCACCCCCTCACCTGCACCCCCGCAACAGCCGTTGAGCTTGCGTGCGCGACGTGCGGCAGCCCGCAGTGCCAAACGGGCAGCCACCGCGCGTGTGCACTCGCCTTGAAAAGGCCGCCGGACGCGGCCGAAACTCGAGTCGGATTGACCGACCGTATATACGTGAGTGTCCCGTTATACAATTAAATATGTGTAACAACCACGTTAATTTTAATACTAAAAAGAAACGTATATATCTTCAAATTATCTGATTTTGGACAAAAAATTTAAGCTATCACCTCTCACGTCACGCCACTAAACGTCACAATACATGTACTATCTCTACTTTTGTACAACAGAACTCGGCTTGTTAGAACTTGAAGCCCCGACATCAAGTCCCAAGCTCTCCTTACCCTTAGACCTGACTCCAAACTTGTTCCAGTTACAAAACTATTCTATAATTAAAACTACAAACTAATCAACAGCTCACATTCCTATGGTCAAGTTCTTCACTTCTTCTTCGTGTCGATGACAATACCTACTTGTTTTTACACTTATTCTACTTTTATTTAATTGGATAACGGGACACTCACGTATATACGGTCGGTCAATCCGACTCGAGTTTACGTGAGTGTCCCGTTATCCAATTAAATATGTGTGTGTAACAACCACGTTAATTTTAATACTAAAATTATTCTACTTTATCTGTATTATCTACCTACTATTTATGTTTTTAGGATTCCGTAGCCAAATGGCAAAATACGGGACCCTTATAGATTCGTTATGTCTGTCTGTCTGTCCGTCCGTATGTCACAGCCACTTTTCTCCGAAAATATAAAAGTTATACTATTTAAACTTGGTAAGTAGATGTAATTTGTAAACCGCAATAAGATTTTGATACAAAAAATAGAAAAAAACAACATTTTTAGGGGTGTCCCATACATAAAACTGAAGCTTAATTTTTTTATCAATACCATACATGTGGGGTATCTATGGATAGGTCATCAAAAATGGTATTGAGGTTTCTAACATATTTTTTTCTAAACTGAATAGTTTGTACGAGGGACTCTTCCAAAGCGGTAAAAAGTGTACCCCCCTGCAACTTCTAAAATAAGAGAATGGAAAAAAAGTGTATGATGTACGTTACTATGTAAACTATCAACGAAAATTGGTTTGAATGATATCTAGTAAGTAGTTTTATTTTAATGTGTCATAAATTGACTATTGTTAAAACACTGATTAAAGTAACAACGAACGACAAGAACTTTTATATTATGTTACTTGCTGCTACGGAAGCCTTCATGGGCGAGTCCGACTCGCACTTGACTAATTTTATTTGTTTTTAATGTAGTTTTTTTATACGACATGATTAAAATATATTCTTTTAACTATATGTATGTCTAGTAGAGATTAAAACGTGACTTAGATTTGTTACAACTTCAAAAGTCCAATTAAGAAAAAAAAACGACTTCAGAAAAAGGAGGAGATTCTCAATTCGGTTGTATATATATGTCTACGCGATAGCCGCCGATAGGTAAGTCGTCTTTGATATTTTTTTTTGGTAGATCATAGTTCAGAGGTGGTTCAAATACATTGTATTAATACTAAAACTTATTATCAAAATACTATTATTGTACATCGTAATTCCATATTTTAGAAAAACATGAGTAAGTTATTTTTTAACCCCCGACCAAAAAAAGGGGTGTTATAAGTTTGACATTGATGTCTGTCTGTCTGTCTATCTGTCTGTCTGTCTGTCTGTCTGTCTGGCTGTCTGTCTGTCTGTCTGTCTGTCTGTCTGTCTGTCTGTCTGTCTGTCTGTCTGTGTGTGTGTGTCTGTCTGTGGCACCGTAGAGCTCAAACGGATAGGCTGATTTCGATGCGGTTTTTTTTTGAAAGTTAATATCCGTGCGGATGTTCTTAGCTATGTTTGGTTAATACCGATTCAAGATGGCCGCCGCTACAAAATGGTGGACAAAATATTTCTTCACAACCTACCTCAATATGGGTATCAAATGAAAGGGCTTGACTAGTAGAATATTATACACTATAAAAAAAATCTAATCCAAGATGGCCGCCACCACAAAATGGCGAATTATATTATTTTTTTCACTACTACCTCGATATGAGTATCAAACGAAAGGGTTTGACTAGTAGAATACATTGCACTATGACAAATTTCAAATCCAAGATGGCAGCTTCCACAAAATGGCGAAATACATTTCTTTTTTCACAACTCCCTTAATATGGGTATCAAATGAAAGGGCTTGACTAGTAGAATGTTGGACAGATAACAAATCTGAGGTAGTCGGGGGTTAATCAAAATTTTTAATTTTGTTCTTGTATTAGTCTATAATCACCAATTCATCGATTGGGACAAAAATCTTTTTTGTTCACTTGAAACATGTTTATGTTCCAATTCAATTTACGTAACAGAATTCTCTCAAGACCCATTTTGCCCTACAAACACAATGTTATCTTACAAACTTAGTCGGAAGCGCTTAAACTAGTTCCTTTTCTGTTTTATTTTTTGTATATATCTACATCAAAATTTTTGTAATAAATTACTATTATTTTTTTCATTATTATTATTATTATTTATTATGTATGTGTCCGTATGTACGTAGTAAAAATGCGATTTTTGTGTTGAAATACTTTTGAAAATTTACTTCTCGTTTCAAAACAAATTATTCAACCGAAGTTCAAGAAATTTCTACGAGTAGGTAACTGTTAAGTTTTAGAGGTATTAACGTTTTTTTTGTTTATAATAGTGTGACAAGACGAGTAGGACATGTGCCTGATGGTAAGCCACACGCCTGCCCATAACATCGCAGTGACACGCAGCTATTGGAACATGAAGACTCCAAATCATTACCTAGCACCGCACTGCGCTCGTCACTCAAAGATATAAATAAATATCGGTGGACAATTCACACACAACACCATCTGACTCCAAACTAAGCAAAGCTTGTGGTATGGCAGCCAGATAGCTGATATAATACATATATAGTTTTAAATACATTACTTATTATAAATAGAAACACCCAGACACAGTGCAAATATTTGAATTCATCACACAAATATTTCACTGAGTGAGAATCGAACCCACGACCCTTGGCTTCGCAGGCAGAGTTACTACCTACTAAGCCACGAGTTCAGTCAATGTGTGAAGTGTTTAATCTCTTAGCCCAGTAATTTCTTTGGAAACATTGCCCTTCAAACCGGAACACAGTAATGTATGCACATTACTGCTTCGCGGCAGAATAAATGGCAGGAACTCCACCGATAAGAGCGTCGCTCTTAAATTATGAATTAATGAATGTGGTACTTTCCCAGGCTAACTCTGCGAAGAACCCTACCACTACAGAACGTGATCAATACTAGGTATATAGCAGTGTACATAGGTAAGGCTTATATAAAGTCGTATTTGCTGAGTGCGCCTGGGGAAGTAGATATACGACTTTTGTTAGTAAAGTTATTGCTCCCAAATGTTACTATTTCGCCTTTTATAATCTCAATAAATACCTAAAAAGAAGTCTTCATTTCAAAGGTTTGAAACTTTGAAGTATCAGAATAAAATTGGCTATTTTCTACGATATAATTGAAATGTTGTATAGTTTCATTTAATCTAAAACCAAATTCAATAAAATGGTATATTGGAACCTAGATGGTAACCCAATTTGTAATTACTATCTATAAAATACCGAAGCAATCGATTGAAGGCGGGTGTTATCGTACCTAAAATCAACACCCTAAAATTCCTTTTCAAGGGTCAACTGGGGCAAAACGACCCGATACCCCGATCAGGCCCTTATCGGCCCTCATCGCGGTAATTTCATCATTTCACTCCTTACTTCACCCTTTAAGCTGAGACGACACCAGAATGGTAATAAAATTGTTTCATTTTATACAGCTACAAGAATATTAAAAAAAAGTGAAATATTTAACTTACATAGAAGCTTTGAGTGCAACGAATACAGTTTTTGATATCGTCTTATAAATTGGTTTGCCGGGTGACACTTCAAGAAACTGCGTTACGCTCCGCTCACGTTATGCGCTCACAACGAGAGCGAGTGAGAGGCACGCGTCCCTTCCACTCGGGCATGGTTAGCCCGCCTAAGAGCGAGAGAGACAGACATAAAAAGTGAAAGGCACGCGTCTCTTCCGTAAAATTATTTTACCACTCAAAGTAGTTGTCACGTAAAACTTTCGCCCGTATACCGATTTTACAGGCAACCAATTTTTTACACTAACTATTCTATCGAAAATCGATAATCTGTAGGGTTCCGTAACCAAAGGATAAAAAATGGGACCCTATTACTGAGACTTCGCTGTCCGTCCGTCCGTTCGTCTGTCACCAGGCTGAATCTCAAGAACAGTGATAGCTAGACAGTTGACATTTTCAGAGATGATGTAGTTTTATTGCCGATATAACAACAAATACTTATTTATTTATTTATCTCACAATACAAGCCACAAACATAAACTCAATATAAAACTTAACTTAAGACTAGGATGTAGCTCAAAAATAAATAACAGACAAATAAAAGGACTGAAATTACTAAATTGGACTAATACAATACAGACATAAATAAAATTATAAAGAAATAATTATGGAAGGAATTCAGAAATATAGAGTGCACGCCTATACAGCGACTGACGACGCTAGGAGTGCGCACACTCCGTGCGAGGACAGTTATAACATACCTTATATATTTTATTTATATTTTTTATTTTTTAGTTATAACATACTTTATATTTTTTTTTTATCGTACAATATAAAGTTCAATTTAAACTTTAAAAATGTATACTCTTTGTATACTCTTATTTTGTTTTTGTATAAAATTGACGTGTAAATTGTACATTTATCAATAAAGAACTTTGACTTTGACTTTACTTAATTATTATGCGCTTGGTGTTGTAAAAACAAAAAATAAAATAAATTAAATATTTAAGGGATACTTCCAAACAGCAAACTTGTTTTTTTACCAATTCTTGCTCGATACTAATAACGGCGACGATTTAACATTTTTTTATTTCTGTTCACAGAATTTTAAGTTTTATGTTCTCTTTAAATATAGTTAGAAATATACAATAAAAAATTAAGGGGGGCTCCCTTGCAATAAAAGCCATTCGCCATTTAAACCAACCCAAACCAATATGATTGTATTCTGCAGGTCTAAAACGAAGTCTGATAAACGATATATCGGCCGAAGTTATGGACGTTTTATACCACGAAACACAATCGGTCGGTTGATGACACAAAAACTGTCAAATCATCGTCGGTTGGAATGAACGAAACACCCGATCAGATCAACCGACCGATTGTGTTTCGTGGTATGAAACGTCCATAACTTCGGCCGATATATCGTTTATCGGACTTCGTAGTAGACCTGTTGGATTCGAACTCGGATCTAGAGGTATAATTCCGTGACAACTTCCCACCTGAGTTATTATATTGTCGCGTACCGTTTCGAAATTTACCTTCGCATTCTAATGTCAATGTAACAGTTTTTAATTGTCTAAAAACGCTCATAAAGCGGCGTTTTTTATAGATGCAACCTAATTCTATGAGATCGGGTTTATCGCCCACGAAACTTCCCGCATACTACATTTCATGAAAATCGTAAGAACGGCTGGTTTCCGAGCTTCCGATTCTAGTCGTATACATGCATCCAGGAGTTGTTCGTCTAAAGTTTAACCCATTCAGTGCCCTATAAGATAGTTATCTTAACTAATACCACCTATCGCCATTTTCAATTATTCTCCAAGAACATTCGCAATGCGTTTTCTTTGAGTTTACTCCAGTTAATTGAAAGGGAACGCATTGCGGCGTCTGGGACGTAGCCGACTACTATGTGTACTATTTATACAATACTAGCAGTACCCCGCGGTGCTACCCGCGTAGTTCACTGGGATAAAAAGTACATTTAGTAGCCGCCTACGTTTTCTTCCAGACAACTCTATGGCCAAACCTGGCCAGATCCGTTCATACGTTACGACGTGACTGAGTAACATATATCCATACATTGACATTTATAATATTAGTACGAGTAGGATAGGATGCTAACATAGTTTGAGATACCAAGGTCGTTTCCTATAGGTACTATTATCGTATATCACAGGATATTTACCCTGCAAACAGGGCAAATATCCGTTTATTAATGGTAATAGTGGAGAGGAAATGTGGCTGGAGTATGGTATTAACTCGGAGTATACCTGTCTCTTAGAATGTAACTGATTTGTAGCTTAGTAAGTAGTCTAATGTAACGGTTCAAACAACCGTAACAATAGACTTGTCGTCTCAAGGAACATTTAAATTATAGAACGGCCGTAGTCAGTAAAACGGAACGCTGTCGCGGACCAATCAACAAACTTCAAAAATTTAAACCACCCAATAGCGTGAGACGACGCTCCGTGTCTTAATGTTATAAAAATCTGATCAGGAGGTAATTTCACTGTAATTAATGTTTAGTTTAGATATTTGTATGCTTGTTGCTCAATTACATCGGAACAGTTGAATGGATCAGGTTAAAATTTGTTACCTAGTTTGTAATGGCACATAGTCTATGTTTTATCCTCGGAAAATCACAGGAGTAGAAACTACACGAGAGCTGATTTAGATTGCAATTAAATGTGTAAAGTTTTCAATGTAGGTAATATTTTTTCTTAATTTGGGGCTTGTTAGTACTGTGTGAGGAATGTCACAATAAAAATGGCAATCTTACAGGCTGCCGATAGAGTTGAAATTATAACTTAGATTTAACTGGCTGGCGGGCGGCGCGCTCGTCCTCCAACACTACCGAAGCCGAGGAAAACACGAGCAATACCGGATCAACCGCAGGCACGGGGCAGCGAACGCAACACCGCCCCCGCCGCTCCGCCGGCGTCTCAGCTGGCGATCGTAACGCAAAACTCGGTGCTTAGTTTGAACGCGCAATGCTCACCTCCGAGACAGTTGATAATTTGCCACCAAAACATTTGCTCACTTAATGATAAAACTCAACGTCTTGAAGTTCTCCTAGAAACTGAACTAAAGTGCGATGTTCTTGCGTTAACAGAACACTGGATTACTGCCCCAAATCTACAATGTATACATTTAAAAGACTATAAATTAGTGTCTAGTTTTTGTAGAAATAATGTAATTCACGGCGGATCCTGTATCTTTGTAAATGAAGCACTAAGGTGTGTCGAAAACGTTGAGTTATCAACGTTGTCAGAAGAAAGATTTTGCGAAATCTCCGCGATTGACGTTATAGATTTTGACATCGTTTGCATTTATCGCACGGGCCTAGCTCATGTCAGAGGTTTCTTAGGTACCTTGGAACGTTTGCTCGATAAGCTCAGCGAAGCTGAAAGAACATTTATGATTCTCGGTGATATAAACACTTGTGTCAAACAAAATGTCTTAGACAACTCTAGCGCTGATTTTAAAAATCTGTTTGATTTGCTGAACTCCCATAATGTGAGCTCGATTGTAGACTTCCCTACTCGTATAACAGAAAAGTCACAAACTGCGATAGACCTTATTTTTAGAAATGTAGCGCGAGAACTTACTTCCGCAAACTCCATAAATACGCTTCTGTCAGATCATTTAGCCGTCCGCGGAGTAGTGACATTCGCTCAGTCTATGCCAGTACAGCTCACTCGCCTGACGCGTGATTTCTCGCAAAATAACCGCGCAAATTTTATTATATCTGTTGACAGTGTAGATTGGTGACAATGGCCCAATTTGAGAGGCTAAGTGCGGAAAAGGCCCCGTTTAACTAACTAAAGTGTAGATTGGTCTGAAGTAAATCAGAGAAACAAGACCGCTCATGCATTTGTGTTGGCACTGATAAATATTTTAGCAAATAAGTATGACACTTGTTTCCCGATAAAACAAAAACCAAATAGTAAACGTGACGCGTCGTGGGTTACACCTCACATACTAAATCTGAAATCGTTGTTATTTGACATTTCTAAATTAGTTGATAAATTTCCTGAGGAAGAGGACTTACTAACTATATTTGACGATCTCAACAGGAAATACAATTCAACTTTGAAGATGTCTAAAACAAACCATTATAATAGAATTATACAAGGAAGTACGAATCCGTCTAAAGCTATGTGGGGCATCGTGAACACAGAGAGGGGGAAAAATAATACACCTAGGTTGAATTTCACAGATATCGTAAAGGATTGCAACGGCAAAAAAGTTTAGTTCACCAAAAGACGCAGTAATTGCTATGAACGCTCGTTTCTTAAATGCAGCTGCTACCTGTGGGGCTCCTAAAGCTGATGCTGCTACCGTTGGTAAAATTTTAGTGTCAGCGCGTCATCCAACTAACCGCTCTCTCAGACTGACCAGTTTCTCGGCGGATGAAGTATTCCGCATAGCCTCGTCTAGAATACCCCCAAAAAAGTCAAAAGACATACTCGTATATGGTGTGTCGATGGAGCTACTAAAACTAGCAATTTTGCCCCTAGCTCCAGTTCTCGCCACACTGTTTAATAAGTGTCTTAGGGAAGGCTCGTACCCGACACCGCTGAAAATATCAAAAGTGTCCCCGATATTTAAAGGCAAAGGCAAAAGGGATGACATCGAAGGATATAGACCGGTATCGATTATATCAGCAATAGCCAAAGTGTTCAAAGTGTTAAGTCAAAGTGTGAAGCCAATAATCGGAAACCGACGCGCTGTGTGAACAACAATACGCATACCGCGAAGGGGAGGTCTACAACTTCTCTAACGCGTGAAGTGGTTCGTAATGTGTTGGCTGCTCGTGAACGCAAACAGCAAGTGGCAGTCTTGTGCTGTGACTTATCGAAGGCCTTTGATGTTGCAGACCATGAGACCTTGGCTTTAAAGCTGAAACACTATGGCATAGCTGGGAAATCATACGCTGTGTTGACTGACATGTTACGAGGCCGCTCTCAACTGGTGGATGCTGGCGATGGCGATAATAAATCAGACCCATTGTTTTCATCTATGGGAGTGCCGCAGGGTTCGTCAGTTTCAAACATCATGTTTTCACTCCTATTGAACGATCTACCTGACGCCGTAAAGGGTGCAGACATATTAATGTATGCAGATGATGTGGCTGCCATAGTAACCGCCCTTTCGATAGAGGAATTAGAAGATAAATTAAATACTGTAATTAACGGTTTAAACACATGGTTTCGTGCTAACGGTTTTATGGTAAACTCCAAAAAGACTCATTTTATTCACTTTTGTCTATCGGGTCACTATACAAAATCGCTAAAAGTCTTACTTGACGGGGTCCGGATTGAGCAGGTACAAAGCACAACATTTCTGGGGTTCGAGATTGACCGCTGCATGACATGGGAACACCACATCGACAAGATGTGTGCTAAAGTAAGCAGTGCGTGCTTTGCACTAAGACGGGTATCCCGAGTGGTGTCTGCAGATGTATCTCGTTCGTGTTACTTCGCGACGGTGCATTCCCGGTTACAGTACGGAGCCGAACTATACGCACGCGCTGCCGACTGGGAGCGTGCTTTCCGCGCCCAAAAACGTGCCATACGCGCCATCGTGGGCGTGTCGCAATGCACATCCGTCAGACCATATTTCAAAGAGCTTGGCATACTTACGTTGCCTTCAATCTTGATCTACCAAGTAGCTGTGTATGTCAGAAACAACTTAGACTCATACGACATGCGAGGAGAGAGACATTCGCGCAATATACGTAACGCTGACAAGCTGGATAGTATACCTCACTCTCTCGCGAGATCGGAAAACTGACTCACATTATGGGACCGGAATTTTATAACACTCTTCCTAAAATAGTTAAATTAGCACCGAGTTCGGGTAGCTTCAAAAACCGATTAAAAAGCTGGCTTATCGATCAAATTTTTTATAGTTACAGCGAGTTTTTATATAGTGATGGCTAACTCACAATAAAGTTGTAAAATTGACATTGTTCATTACAATTGTAATAAGTACATATATTTTAAGTTTTGACACTTATTTGTACGATACCTTTATCGTACAATATATAGTTCAATTTAAACTTTAAAAATGTATACTCTTTGTATACTCTTATTTTGTTTTTTTATAAAATTGACGTGTAAATTGTACATTTATCAATAAAGAACTTTGACTTTGACTTTGACTTTGACTTTTAACTCGTTGTGATAAAGGAAAAAAAATATGTTTCTGAAAACGTTAGGTGACGCGACGCGAGTTCCATGATTTTTCTTCCCCCAAATCGGAAGGCGTTAGATGACGATGACAATCATCATCATCGTCACCCGCAAGACGTCCGCTGCTGAACATAGGCCTCCCCCGTAGATTTCCACAACGAATGGTCCCGCGCAACCTGCAACGGTTTCCTACAGCGGTTTCCAGCGACTTTTGTGAGGTCATCTGCCCATGTAGTGGGTGGCCGTCCAACACTACGTCTTCCGGTTTCGTGGTCACCACTCGAGAACGATTGTCATCGTGATGTGATCACCTAAAGAAGTTTTCACTTCAAAAATAATTCTGGGAATGTCTGTGCTCTTCGTTTCTCACCTGAGTAACTCTACTTTAGTGTAGTCTGAGCTTTATTAACTCTTTACCTATAGAACCGGCACGGTCCGCATTATTGGACTGGGTGAAGAGTTTTGCAACGCGCCCATTATTCCTAACTACCTGTGAATGGTGTGCTGAACTCACTATTGGGCTTTCGTTTCGTTTGGTACCTGTTGTAATTAGTATTGATCTGTATTTATACTTTTTTACAATGATATTTTTTGAAACAATTTTCCTTACGACAGCCTTGGAGGAGATAGGGAATTTTCTGCGCGGCTGAACTGAAACAAATAATGTGGGACTAAAATTATGAGAAAAATAAATACACGTCGCAATCGAGTCGCACTCGACCAACCGAGTCACAATCGAGTCACAATCGAGTCGCACTCGAGCAACCGAGTCACAATCGAGTCGCACTCGAGCAACCGAGTCACAATCGAGTCGCAATCAAGTCGTGTCCGGGACGCCAGCACCACCTAGTGGCGTTCGATGGAGTTAGTGCCGCGCTGTCGAATTGAGGGATCGTTAGAGCCCTGTCATTTGTCTCTTGGCTTTTGCCACGTGCTGTCGACACTGCACCATCGCGAGTTGTATGATACGTACTTAGCTATACAACAAACTGTGCTACCTCGATTGTGTTTGCGAGTTTTTATCCAACACTACGCTCCGGCGACGCTCATAAAAGAAGAATACAATTTGGCGAGGGTCTGCCTCCAACATACATAATGGAAGTAACGCGTAAAAACTGCCCGTGATCAATATTGACAACTTTATTTTTAGGGTTCCGTAGCCACACGGCAAAATACGGGGACCCTTATAGATTCGTCATGTCTATCTGTCTGTCCGTCCGTATGTCACAGCCACTTTTTTCCGAAACTATCAGAACTATACTATTGAATCATGGAACCGCACTAAGATTTTTATACAAGAAATAGAAAAAAACAAAAAAGGTAACTCATACTTAGAACTGAAGCTCAAAAAAAAATTCATCCAAACCATACGTGTGGGGTATCTTTGGATAGGTCTTCAAAAATTATATTGAAGTTTCTAACATTTTTTTTTCTAAACTATTCTTTGCGCGACAGACTCTTCCAAAGTGGTAAAATGTGTGTCCCCTTTAACTTCTAAAATAAGAGAATGACAAAACTAAAAAAAAATGTATGATGTACATACATTATTTCGCAATGCCGTACAAAAGTTACGCGGCAAGGAGAAATGATCGCGGTTTAGAACCCCCCCTCTTCAACAGCACTCAGTTGGACAGCTTACAAGTGACGGCATAGTGCTCAATCTTATTACTTGATATCCTTCTATCATCCTAGATAGGTCTCCTGCTGTATCAGATGACCCATACATTTTGTTCACGGGCCTGCAGTCTAATACCAATGAGAGCAGTTTTCTTCAAGTTACGATAGACTGGGAACTTCGTTCTTTACATCACATCTTGTTTACGCGCTTTTATTAGGTCCACCCAAAGAAGATCCATAATAGTTTATCTAATGGTCCACCTGTATGTAACTATGTAATGAAATAATTTGACCATCTTCCAAGGATCGTAGCGTCATGGAAATTGGCAGTGGTATGAAGTTCTTAAGACAACACAATAAGATGGAACTGTCGAGCTGATTTGATGATGGAGCCGGAATACATGAACTGGAACTTCATGATGGAACATTAGCGAAACAGCTGTGTTTGGATTTGTTAGAAAAGTCTTGTAATGGACTTTGATCATGATAAGGTTTTAATGTCTAATAATGAAGCCGGAAGATAGGCAAGCGTGTTGTTCGAGTGTTTTTAAACTATTAACATATTTTAAATATGATATGTTGACCACCAATCTCGCCTGATATTAAGCGACGATGCGGTCTAAGATAAAGTATGCATGCCTAGAAGAAACCGTTTTACTCTCGAGTTTGGGGCACCAAGATTGTAAGCATTAAATAAAACTCACTCAGACTACGCATTCCACAGCCTAGACGTTCTAATTACAGAGCCAAACTTTCTCAACTGAGCCTTTGGAATGTTGGAACATCAAACGTGAAATAAATGATGTTACTTTTTGCAGCTACTAGCATTTTATGAAAAAACGGGCAAGTTAGTATTAGATTTTTGACATTTAAAATTTGAAATACGTTTCGTAAGTGGGTATTTCTTGATGGGGTAGGATGATTGAAGTCTACAGTGAATCGGTCACGCATCGCATTCGCATCATCGCATCGCGTAACAGATGACATCGCCGCATAATATCAGGCGAGATGGCAGTCAAGCGCAAACCTAATTATAGTAAAAAAAGAAGTGTGGCACTCGGAAACTGCCGCGGTAAAGCTATTGCATGTTGCATGCATTTTTATCAACATAAGCAATAGGGATGTTAACAATTTTTCGGAATTGCTTTTACTTTGAAAAGTGACATTTGTTTACCTTAAAAAATATCACGGGAAATCCGTTAAGTTGGCAACACTGCTAAGAGCATTTAGTCTGTAAAGCTAATACAAATAAGATTCAAAGTCGAATGACCGAGTGGGGAGGACGGCGTTACGGTCTTCTATCCCTCTTTCTTGTGAACATAAGAAAGAGATGCACGATCACTAAAATTCGGTCCCCAGGCCCGCAATAAAAGCTATGCAATAGCTTAAAAATAATGTTCCGTAGGTTCATATAATACATTCACGTTAACGAAAAATCTATACTAATATTATAAAGACGAAAGATTTGTTTGTTTGTTTATTTGTAATGAATAGGCTCCGAAACTACTGGACCGATTTCAAAAATTCTTTCACCTTTGGAAAGCTACATTATCCCCAGTAACATAGGCTATATTATGTTTAAAAAAATTAGGAATCCTTACTAAAACTCCAATAATGTAACATAAGGTGTAAAAAGACCTGAAAAATTCCTTACGTCGCGTGCGCTGCGAAAACTATTGATGATAGAACAAAATCATTTACTACGACTTTGCAGAACTCATCATTATCTACAAAAGTGTCGCGACAGCATATGTCTAAATATTATAGTTATTAGGAATCCTTACTAAAACTCAATAATGTAACATAAGGTGTAAAAAAAGACCTGAAAAATTCCTTACGTCGCGTGCGCTGCGAAAACTATTGATGATAGAACAAAATCATTTACTACGACTTTGCAGAACTCATCATTATCTACAAAAAGTGTCGCGACAGCATATGTCTAAATATTATAGTTATTATGTCACAGTAAGCAGTTTCTTATTCTAAAATATTAATTTATATATGCCGCCTCTTGAAAAGGCTCTTCATTTGTACCTTGGTATTAATCCTCAACAACAATCAAAATAAATTACTTTATATTCAAGACGGCTTTAATACCTTTTTATAATTTTTTGAATTATTCAATTCGGACATTTCATTCGGAAGATATCACAGAGCGTCACTGGGGTACGGGGGAGGTCAATGTAATAAAATAAAGTGCCGCGCGGCTCACTCGCGCGATCGGCTCCCTACGCAGCGGTCGTGTGCGTGATCGTATGATTTTAGCTTGAAAAAATTTTGAATTCGTTTCGTAGGTAAATAAGTATATGATAATAAATATTATATTTTAATGTAACTATTCAAACTGCTTATAGTAGTATTTTATGGGTATTCCTGTTCAAAATTTCAGCAGAAATTTAGTAAAAGGTAGTTTTCTAAGCCCATATTTTTAATTTTCTTTCAATAAGTACCTACTACTTACCTGATAAAAAATATTATATTTTAATTATTCAAACAGCTTAGTAATTCATATAGTTCAATAAGCAAAAATTTAGTAAAAGCCTGTTTAATTATTTATTTCCTTCTATTTTTCATTTGATAATGCCCAAAAATGCCAAAAAGATCAAGATTTCAACTTTCTAAACATAGTTCCCAGGCGAGGGCAATAAAAATACGGCGTAATGAGAAATCTTCATCAGAAACTGAAATTCGCCTTGCAAGTTGGAGAGAATACGCGTCGCAATCGCGTGCTAGAGAGTCAAGTATCGAGCGTCTGTAGCGGCTTGCTGAACAAAATTTTATCACTGGTCCAGCAGCTGGTCAACTAGCTCATATACCGAGGATACCGATGATTCCAACTGATCTGCCAATCCCTTTTAAACGACTTCAGTTTCCGGTGAAATCATCTTTCGCGTTAACTATTAACAAGTCCCAGGGCCAAACCTTCGAATTATTAGGATCGACCTACGAAAAGAATGTTTCACTCATGGCCAACTGTATGTTGGCCTATCACGTCGGAGCTCCTGAAAATCAATTTATTTTGCTGCCACAAAATAAAACTACTTCAAATATCATTTAGAGGGAAGCTCTGACTCACTAAAACTAATGGCTTTTGTTTTGTAAATAATATTATATATGTATAAAATTTTAAAATAAAAAAATACAAAAAAACATTAATAAAAAAAAACATAAAAAAAAATTCAAATTTCCTTTATAATTTTTTTTTTAAACCCGATACAAAAAAAAGGGTGTATGTGTGTGTGTATGTACCCGTGCGAAGCCGGGGCGGGCCACTAGTATAAAATAAAAGTAGGATTCCGGAAATGCCGACAGAAGTGAAATCCTGAACAAATTGTTACGTACGTAAAAAGTTAACTTTTTTTTTGAGAAAATCTATTACTGGTAGCCGTTTATCTGTCCGTTTACCTATTTAAGTAAAGGTAGGTACTAAGGGTTTAAATCGAGCCAAGCTCGGTTATCCAGGTACTATAATATATGTACATACACGCCTACTACATACAGAGGTGTCGATAAAGGTAACAGTGTCGCGAAATCAATTGTTTTTCCAAATTTCAAGAAAATCCCCAACGCTCCTAAAAACTGTCTTTTCAATAAAGAACATAACTTCGTTTTAAAAGCTACCGTATAGAGTATTGAAATAACAAGGCTACTTATTAAACGGCATATACAGAAAACAAATCACGACAGAAATGTAATACACAAAGGCAAAAAGAACACAGGATTACATCACAACAATAAGGAGGCAAGGAGTTTGTTATTAATTCTACACGCAGCGGAATTCAATTTGTTAGCTGAGGACACAAGGGCTCTGAATGTATTTTAATCGAGACTTCAGAATGCTCTAGGGTGTGCGAGAATAGCTTGGCAACGGTAGAATGCCATTATATTGTATAAGATTGATTTTAAAAATATTCAAACTAACTTATGACAAATACAAAATACCTACAAATATCTTTATTGCTGTTTGCAGGTAAGATAAGGTGAGACAAAACATTTTAATAGTTGACCCATACAAACTGGCCTCTTCTTCTAGAGGCATGCAATATGTCGTGCAACATAGTTTCTATTGGTCTCAATTAAACACCTCGTCTGAATTTATACAATGATTATAATAGTCAGCTATCTTAATATATATAAATCTCGTGTCACAATGTTTGTCCTCAATGGACTCCTAAACCACTTATCCGATTTTAATCAAATTTGGACACCGTGTGTAGATGGATCCAACTTAAAAGATAGGATAGTTTTTATTTCGATTAATAGGCTTTATGTGACCATATCCGAGCGAAGCCGGAACGGGCCGCTAGTATGTAAGTCTTCTTATTTTTCAGTTTTAGCTTTTAATCGGTTGTATCATATTATATGTCATCTGATTCATCGTCTATTAATTTCTGGCTTCTATCCAGTTGCGCTATGTAAGTGTGATGTGTTTGGTGAGCACAATTACGCCAACGTCTTGTGCTTCAGCAGGATGCTGTTATAGACTTGGACAAGGATTAGTTTAGATCCAAGGTCTTGCGGTAGTAAATCTTGCAGTTCAGCCGTGTGCGCAATGTCAAAGAATGTCATTATGTATAGAATAATAAAAAAAACAATATGTGTACAATACAACTATGTCAATATGTATCAAACAATATGTTTTACTACTAAAGCTTCACACTAGACGGCCATATTGCCTGATGTTAAATGCCAATGCGGTCTACGTTGGATCAAGTTTATCTAAAAGAAACTAATTTTAGCTGGCCTGGTGACTTGGCTTGTAGTACGTCTGCTTGCGACGCCGTGGGTCGTGGGTTCTATCCCTACCCAGCGCACATATTTGTGTGATGAATGGAAATATTTTTAAACTATACCAGGGTGTTTTCTATATATGTATAATAAGTATGTACGTATTTAAAATTATATAAATCTTAAATCAACAAGTTATCTGGATTCCATAGTACAGTATGTTTAGTATGGGGACAGATAGTGTTGTGTCGTGTTATGAAATGTCCACCAATATTATAAAAGATTCACTCTCAATTTGAAGACACTAAGATTGTAGTCATTGGAAAAAAACACACTCAGACAACACATTCCACAGCCTAAACATTCGTATCAAAACAATACAATCAAATCTCTACATCTGAGTCTTTGGAACGTTAACCATGAAACTTTGATATACTATAATGTAGTGGTGGGACTTCTAGCAGAGCCCACCTACGAAATTACCACACCTTCGCCAGTTATTCTACCGCGAAGCAGTGATGTGCAAACATAAATGTGTTCCGGTTTAAAGGGAAATGTTTCCAGAGAAATTACAGAGCTTAGAGATAAAACATCTTAGATCTCTGGGTGACGAGCGCAGTGCAGTGCAGATTTGGACTCTTCGTGTTCCAATAACTGCGTGTCACTGTGCTGTTATGTGGCAGGCATGTTGCTTAATATCAGGCACATGTCCTGCTCGTCTCGTCGTTTTTCATTTAAAAAAACCGAGCGGAATCGGAACGGATTTGCTGGTTTTTGTATATCTAGGTTAACGTGAATAAATCGAATACAAATCAAATAAAAGATCTATAACTATGTCGTAAAACAAGTTAACTCTCTAGCTCCAACCATATTCATTTTCTAGGGTAAATATAAAACGTCTTTATACAGCCGTAACCCCTGGGTACCTTATAAACTACGTCGTCAGGCTAAGGAATTGGATCCGCAAGGGATTCAATGCGGATTACGATGGATAGGCATTTTCTCCGTATTTTGTTACGGGATCATGCCATTTGAGACTTATTTTGTGCGATTATTTGTTTGTATGCACTACTGCCTGCGCCCTGCTGTTTATAAGTAAGTATAAGCAGCCAAATAAATGTTTCTACTGCTGGCATTTGGGGTCTTTGTGGGGGAGAGTCATAATCCATCACTATCAGAATCTTTTTGGCCTGACCTCTATGGCCTTCTGTTTATTTCAATGCGAAAGTTTAGCAAAGTTAATCCTAAGCCTTGTTCATACAAACCGCATACACTACTCTGTCGTTTAAATTGTTGGTTCCTTTACATTTATATATCACAGCAAAAACATGAAATAATTAACCGATTAAATCGAAACCAATTGATGAAATGACATCAGGATTTTGGCCGAGAAGGCCTTCTAGGAGTTAATGTTTTATTCTAGGGAAGCTGTATTAGTTACACTGAGAAGGAATATTTAGCAATTAATTTCGTGTCTCATTGACCTTCGAAAGATTTTCTGAAGAAGCGGTTTGCTCTTGCTCAACGCGACGAGAGATAAAATAATGATGATTATGATCAACGTCTTGACTATTCTCATTCAATACCTTTGAGAGTATAAAATAATTCCGCTTGGTAGGTCAGAGTTTGGGGAACTAAGTCGAGACGTCTTGTCATCCATCCCACAATATCTGAAGGTAAAAGTATTACTTTGTATTGTCAGTACGGAACCAATACCGTCCTACTCGTCTTAACCTGTGGCACTCAAAACGACAGTAAAACCAGCCCGTGAGTTCAAAGTCACTAAGCTAGCTATGGAAATAGCTATGCTTGGAGTTTACTTGAGGAATTGTATCCGAAATTAATTAATTCCTCAGAGAACTAAAGTCACCGACATAATTCACTGTCTAAGCAATCCAGCATGTGGCAGTGGGTCGAGCATATCTACTATAAGTGCAGACTGCGAATCGGTAAACCTAGTGGAAAACGCACGCAGACAGTACTACACCTAGTATATCTAGTCGACATACGAAAAACTTGAGGATGAAAACGTATGACCAAGGATCAGGGTGAGTGGTATCCGCTTGATACACTGGCCACTTTTCGCGTTTTACAAATTTGGCGGGAAAACGGGTGTCAGGTTACATAAGTGCGGTGTTTATGTTTCGGCATATGAAGCGGCGCCTTACTTTTACCCGTTTGAGCCATTTACTCTCAAGAGCGTTTCAAGACGCTTCTAGCGGTATCATTTATTTATAATTAATGTACTTAAAATGTAAACTAACATTATTGACACCTGAGTAAAAAAAATTGCGATTTCTCAAGTAGTCTAACAACTATAACTTTAGTAATTTATGAGGGAGACAGTGGTTTTATGGGTTAAATGTGTTGTATACAAATATAACAAACTCGAAATAACAAACTCGAAACACCAAAAAAACTTTATTCGATTGTACAAATTATATTTTTTTAATTTTTCAATACTTCGGGACCATTTTCCCGCCAAAAATTTTGATTTTTTTTTTTTTTATTTTACGATTTTTCTATGTAAATGAACTTTAATTTTAGTGTGGGTTATATCAAAATAAAGACCGGTTCAAGTAGACGCTATTAAACACAAATTTATCGGTATACCTACCCAAATAAAAACACGAAAGATTTTTTTCCCGCCAAAAAACCCAAAACACAAATATAAGTTTGTTTGTTGTCGTCATAAACCAAGTTTTTGGGTACTATATTACACGCCGGTGTATCAAGCGGGTATGTTAGGTAAAAGCCCTATGTCCAACAATGGAAAAATACAGACTGATGGTGATAACATACACATCATCTTCGTAATTTAGACAGCTAAGCTGTTGAGTATGTTGCCTAAGTGGGTACACCTTTAGAGATTTAATCGGGGTTTCTTCAAGTCGAGTGTGAATCGATTTCTTCTAAGAAGGTTCGCTCCATTGTAGACCGTCGCTTCAGGCGAGATGGCGGTTAAGTGAAAATCTATTTTCGATAAAAGTCTTTATATTTGCAATACATGAAGGATCCTGTGGTTTTGCTCACGTAGTTTCCTTTGTTCCTATTCTTTTGCGGCAATAAATAGCCTGTATGCTATTCCAGACTTAAATCTGATCTTTCTGGCATTTATACTGTTAGTAGTATTTTTTGGACTGTTTGAAGATGTAATGGTTAATTTATAATTGAATTTCAAGATGGTACAGAAAATAATTATTTGTAGCTAAGATTTAATTTCTACTTTATAAAGCTATATAACCCTAAAAGAAAATTAATTATATATTAAAAGCTACTATACGAAATCAAAGAAGTGTATGTTACCACATCATATAATAAATATGCCAAAGCGTAGTTAAGTTACGTACTTACTGACTATTATGGAATGTAAAATTATATAGTATTAGCGATATTTATAACCAAGGAGAAATTAATTTACCTACGTGAAGAAGTCGTTGTGGCCAAGCGCCAGGCGTGGTGGCTTAGTGAAAAACTAAAGGCCTGTATTTCACAGGCCCGCAATCATAGCTTTGAGCCTCACCTGCAACGATGAGTACCATATGCAGATGTAGAAGTTTTTCATCACAACCGACTTTAAACGTGATAGAAACAGTGAGGAAACCGATACATTACAAGAAAAACATCTTTCAAGGATAATCCTGATCCGGATGTATACCTAATTCTCTAATCCGACTATCTGGATATTATTTCCTTGCAAAATAAGGTCCTGAATCACAGCAATGGACATAAATTAGTACCTTTCCACATGCAGTAGTAAGTGGAGAAGCTTATTATTACCAACGATTTTAAACGTGATAGAAAACATCGTGAGGTAACCGATATATTACAAGAAAAACATCTTTCTACGATATGTATAATCCTTTAAACCGACAATCTGGATTATCTCCTTTCAAAAGAAAGTCCCAAATCCTAGCAGTGAACATAAATTAGGCTGCTAATCGACTGTTGAAAATGTCGATGTTTCCGACAAGTCAGACGTGGTGCTTCCCCATACAGTAGTTACAAATAGTTTTTCAATTATACAAAAAGAACAACCCTAGTGTTCCCTCTTTTAGAGTGCTGGTTCTCTTGCTAACCAAGAAGGCCATAAATATAGTCCACTGCCCTGGCCAAGTTGCGGGTTGGCAATTACTTGTCTTTAAATAGTTAAATCCGCTTCGATAAGCAGGTTTCCTCAAGGTATATATCCTTGGCCGTACTTTAAGGTTTTTCCATGTGCTGATTCACCGGTGCTAAGAGCACACTTCTGAGTTCCGACTAGACCAGACGTAATTTAGTAATCAGCAGATAGTTTCAATTGCCCTTTTCCAATTTTTATTTGTGGTGCTGAATTTGGGGATCATAAGTAGGTATCAGTTACCTACCACAGAGTATGTCAGTATCAAGCCATACCCAATTTCAAAGAAGTAAATAGATCTCAAACAGACAGACACGAAAGAAAAAAAATGTAGTTTTGACTTTAGTATTGATCATAGAGTGCCCTCAAAAAAATTCAAAATGCCTATATTCAATGAACAGACTTCGATCCATTAACGCTTATTATTGGTACGTACATAAAAATAAAAACCCGGACATAAATAAATAAATATTGGTGGACAATTCACACACAACACCATCCGACCCCAAACTAAGCAAAGCTTGTGTGATGGCAGCCAGATAGCTGATATAATACTTATATAGTTTTAAATACATATTTATTATACATAGAAACACCCAGACACAGTGCAAACATTTGAATTCATCACACAAATATTTGCACTAGGTGGGGATCGAACCCACGACCCTCGGCTTCGCAGGCAGAGCTACTACCAACTAAGCCACTAGGGCAGTCAGGGACATTGAACAAGTATTTTCATTTATCACAAAAAATATTTGCTAATATTAGAAATCGAAGCACCACTTACCACCACTAGGTCTAACTATGTTGTAATTTGGTTACGTATTTGATATATGCATGTTTTGTCGGCAGGTTCGATAACGATAATGTCCTACGTGTGCATGGGGCGAACGCTGTGCTCGGTGCGGCCGCCCTTCGACATCGACGAGGGAAACGTTAGCATGCAACAGGTATGGGCCCATTTTGCCCCGCTACTCACCGGCCAGGTCTCCTCCATGTTGAGGGTAGAAGTAATATTAGAAGTATGTGACGTGATTTTAGCTTGCCTCAAATACCTACCCAACAGCTGGTAGCACCAGCCACGGATCAACAACGGTCGCTTACCACCCAAATCTTCCGTACAATACAATACAATATAAAACACTTTTTTGGCACCACAAACAAAGTTGACAATGAGTAAAATAACAAAAACATAATGGGCACAAAAGACGATCTTATCGCTAGCAGCGATCTTTTCCAGATAACCTTTGATTTATAAGGAAACAAGATTTGTAAGAATTTGGGCAGTGGTGCGACTAAAGCCACGTATTCATTAGTAAACATTTGTTAATAAACACTGTTTATAAACAATGTTTTGTAATGTTTCATCATCTCTGTAAACAGTTCATAAACATAGGTGATGAAACATTGTTTCTGATACGTGTTGCCGTGCTCCCCACTACGAGTGGAGAGCAAGACGAAACATCCAGTTTATAAACATTTGTCAACAGTTATGGACATGTTTTGCGCGAGTTTATAAACATGAAGTAGTGTGGTCCAACAACCAAATTTCGATGCTCATAGAGCTTTATCACCAACGTAGTATTCTTTGGGACGCCTCAAATAAAGACTATAAAGATAAATAAAAAAAAATGATACTTGGACCAACATTGCTGCAGAATTGCATACATCGCCAAAAATAAGTGGAAACAAAGATGCATATTCTGCGCTCACTACTTAGTCGTGAAAAAAAAAAGAAAACATCAACAAGAACAAAATTAAAAATTTTGACTAACCCCCGACTACCTCAGATTTGTTATCCGTACAACATTCTACTAGTCAAGTCCTTTCATTTGATACCCATATTAAGGGAGTTGTGAAAAAAGAAATATATTTCGCCGTTTTGTGGAAGCGACCATCTTGGATTTGAAATTTGTAATAGTGTATTTCACTAATCAAGCCCTTTCCTCCCTGTCAATGTATTTCACTAGTCAAGCCCTTTCCTTTGATACCCGTGTTGAGAAAGTAGTGAAAAAAATAATATAATTCGCCATTTTGTGGTGGCAGCCATCTTGGATTTGATTTTTTTATAATGTATAGTATTCTACTAGTCAAGCCCTTTCATTTGATACCCATATTGAGGTAGGTTGTGAAGAAATTTTTTGTCCGCCATTTTGTGGAGGCGGCCATTTTGAATCGATATTAACCAGACATAGCTAAGAACATCCGCACGGATATTAACTTTCAAATAAAAAAAACCGCATCGAAATCGGCCCAACCGTTTGAGCTCTACGGTGCCACAGACAGACACACACACAGACAGACAGACAGACAGACAGACAGACAGACAGACAGACAGACAGACAGATAGACAGACAGACAGACAGACAGACAGACAGACAGACATCGACGTCAAACTTATAACACCCCTTTTTTTGGTCGGGGGTTAAAAAACTCATAATAAATATGAGTTTTCACTCCATTTAAGTTATTTTTTTTTTTTACTTTTGTAGGTATACACTTGACCACAATCTCGCCTGATGTTAAACGATGATGCGGTCTACGATGAAGCGTGTTTACCTAGAAGAAACCGATTCACTCTCGATTTGAAGACACAAAGATTGTAACTATCGGGAAAAACCCTCTCAGGCAACGTATTCCACAGCCTAGACGTTCTTATCACAAAAGTAGAGTCAAATCTCTTTGTTCGAGTCTTTGGAACATCAACCATGAAACGATGTCGCTTTTTCGAGCTACGAGCATTCCGATAGAAAAAAAGGGCAAGGTGGTATTAGATCGTACAAATCAGTCGCACACTCTCCGAAGTGTATCCGATAAAAAACCGATAAGCTAGCAATTTTCCGGCGATGTTCGAGACTTTGCAGTCTCTTTCGCACGAGAATGTCATTGCCTTTGTCATTGCATTGATAGTTAGTAAAATAATCTAAATAGTACACAGAAATAACAAAAACATTCAGAAATAAAACAACAATAAAAACTAGTATTACCAGCGGCAGCCTTATTGCCAAAAGCAACGTAAGTAAGTTCTATCATCCGTGTAAATGTTCCAGCGACACTCTTAGCAGTACTTTCATGTGTAATTAGTAAGTAAATTTTCGTCCTCGCATTCGTAATTGCCACTTGAGGGTTCTAATCACACTTTGTGCGAAAATCTCATTCGTAAGCCAAATTTCAAAATGATATTATCTTTGAGAAGATAATAAACAGACGTACGTGTTAACTTTTTAACAGTTTTTGTTGTGTAAATTACACATTTTTTTAATGTGAAAATTACACGATTGTTTACTTGCAGTCAGTCTTCTTCTTGCTCTGAAAAAGAATACATCTATATTAATAATTTCGTCAAGGGTTACAGTAGACTTGATCGAAACCTTATATGAATAACAAAACCTAAAAAAATATTGATTTTGAGTCGACAACAACATACGTCCACAAAATTCGGATTATGGAGAATTTCGTTAAATTCTGATGGCACTGACAAACAAACCGCTGTCGCCATCTTTGGTGTGAAGCACGTTTCGTTCCATCAATCAACACATTGCGTGCATCCGTCACGCCAAAAAAGTATCCATCACAAAAAACTGTAACTTATGTGACTACGTAAAACGAAACGTCATGCCGCCGGACCGGAATTTTATTAGTAGGTACTTATATTTAGTATCAGCATTGCACCCGTGCGAAGCCGGGGCGGGTCGCTAGTATTTTTATAAAGTTGTATTAAATACAAAAAATATGTATGTGATGAAACATGTTATAGGGCGCTTATGTTAATTATTCTAAGAACTTTGGTACATAAGTATGTTCATTGTAGCACATATAAAGAGAGCGCGCGCACTCTCTTTGAACTTAAGTTTCCAAATATTTCATTTAAGTTTCATTCGCTCGATGCGGCTGAAACTAAAGGGGTTAATTAAAAAGATTTAGTTTTCTTTTTATGATTATATACAGAAAAATGGAATCATATTTCTTACTACATTACTAACCTTTATAGTCTATCTATCCGACGTATTATGGGCTGTATATTTTGAAAAGATAATTATAAAATAAATGTATTTGATTTTATCACTACAAAACGAAAATAGTCTGGAACAGCACGTAGACAAATTAAAAAAGAAGTACGGATCCTACATGAGTACAACTTCTACCTACTATGGGGCGCTACTAGTTATAGTATAATAAAACCATACCGTTGATCTCGGGAATCTACCTCTTCATATTTTTATTATTTTTTTCGTATTACTGCGTGGAAGGAACATCCATTCAAACAAGGGAAATTATTCACCGCCCCATTTCCTCAGAGCTCGATTTGAAATGAGTTTTCAAGAGTTTTCACGCAGTGCTCTGTTTATTTTCAATACTATGAGTGTGTACAAAAATAATGAAAGATTTCCTAGTCCCGACCTGGATAAATTTCAAGTCTTGAGTAAATTACAATAGAGTTCAAAGTAAGAAAATACCATATTACTTGGTAGATGGTAGAAGTACTGTTCAAAATTCTGTATGACCGAGAAAAAATAGCATAATGACGGTAACAAACATTTGCTCGAGTAAGATTCCTAGTGGCGCCATCTAGTTACCACCGTGCAATTAAAAAGAATTCATCAATCATTCAATATTCTGTATTTGCATTGGACACAGTCAAAGCCGTCTTATTAAAATGAAAGGAACTTTCTAAAGCCTGCCTGGGAAAGTACCACGCATTTTCCAGTTATTCTACCGACAAGAAAACGGTAAAGAAAAACATCGTGAGGTACCGAGAATATTTCAAAGTTATGTGTAAACAATCTACCAACCTGAATTTGCGAGAGAAGACCCCGAGTCCGGGTACAGTGCGAACACTTAGTGTGAGTGTTATTGGGCTACTTAAGCATCATTATTATGCTACTTACAAGCGGTAATGTCCAGCATCATTCTAATCTACTAAGGTTACAATAATTTACATCACACATGTACATATGATAAATCGAATTATATATCTACACATTAACATGGAATTATTCACAAGTTGTTCAGTTGTAAAATTTTAAAGTTTAATGGT
Organism: Ectropis grisescens; assembly: GCA_017562165.1. Taxonomy (NCBI): domain Eukaryota; kingdom Metazoa; phylum Arthropoda; class Insecta; order Lepidoptera; family Geometridae; genus Ectropis; species Ectropis grisescens. Next base: position 27,899,006 of record CM029788.1, read on the forward strand.
AAAATCTTATAGTTGAATGTTTCTGTATACAGTTTGTTTGTTTTTTTTTCATTTACTTTTTATTTTTTATTTCGCAATAGTAATTTTAATTTTTTTGAGAAGCCATTAAGCACCCGATGCACAGTCTATGACAAGTTCTGGAGCCCATGAGTCAAATTATGTAAATCTAATTGTATTGTGTCGAAATAAATTTGATTTTATTTTACTTTATTTTAATAATTATTAAAAGATAAAATGACAGAATAATAAAATAATTTTGTCGAAAGCGTTTTGATACAGTATGTTTCTTTTTTATTCTTTCATATTCATTGAATTTTAAAATTGTACGTATCACCCGTCGCATTGTAACTGAAAACCACTTAGTTCACGCTTTCACATCAAATGTCCACATCAAGCGGTCCATTTTTTAGGTACTTAGAATGTCGCTGGCAGACGCAAATACAGGGACACGTTAAATTTTAAAACATAGTATATCGGATAATGAAATCAAAAACAAAACACTTACCTTCAGGACTCAAGAGTATTTTTTTTTTATAAAGAGTGACGAGACGATCGGGGCATGTGCCTAATGGTAAGCAACATGCCTGACACATAACAGCACAGTGACACGCAGCTATTAGAACATGAATAGTCCAAATCATTACCTAGCACTGCACTGCCCTCCTCACCTAGAGATCTAAGATCTTATATCTCTTAGCCCTGTAATTTCTCTGGAAACATTGCCCTTCAAACCGGAACACAGTAATGTTTGCACATTAAATAATAATGGGCTTTTACTTAAAAATACAATCTGTTGACCCGCGGGTCTACCGCCTAACTAAATAGGCTTTGGCTTTGCTGTTTCTAAAGTTTCAAACGAAAAATAAAAGAGAGCAGTAGCAAAGCTAAGACAGTTTTTGGCGGTAGACTCTCAGGTGTCTGTAGCCACGCAAATGACAGCACTGTTGTAGGTAGTTGCATAACCAGCGCAAGACTCAGCGCATAACCAGTAGGCAAAAAACTCAGACTCTGAGACATAGCATAATCGAGCATCTGAACTTGATTCTTGAAATATTTCCTGTATGGGCGATGCCAAACTGGCACAGCTTAACGAGGAAACGTGTCTGTTCTCTACAATAAGGAGTCTATTTAAATTAACTCCTACTTTTCGAGGTGTTCCGGTTCCCGATCATCTCGTCCTTTTGGGCATTACTTTGACATCTACGCAAACGCATAAAAGTTTTCACTCACAAACTCACAAAGCAATTCACTATTGTACGGAATACTGTTCGGATTTTTGGGATGGGTCAGCTAAAAACCAGCTGAAGGGTTTGGAATCGAAGAATCGCAAGAAGTGCCATGGTAAATCGCAGCGAAATTTAATTGCGATGCAGGTCAAGTGGAATCCATTAATAGTAAAAAAAAGAATTTCTGGTAGCCCAGTGTGCTAGAACGTGCAATTCACAATCCTGAGGTTGTAGATTAGTACCGTCTGCACCTATGGGTATATATTTTTCCAAGTACAGATTAACAAGTTTGTCACTTGCTTATAAACCGGTGTAATTCAAGAATCTTACAAAGTCATTCGTCATCCGACAACCCGAACTGGGTCAGGGTAGCGAATTACGGCCTTGAAACTCTTCTCTTGCAAGAAGGGAGTTCTTGAAAGAGAAGACACCGAGTCCCAGGAGTGGTAGCATATAGTAGGCTGCTAAGCACTTGACCGTGATCTCGCCTGATGTTTAGCTACGATGCGATCTATGATTACTTACCTAAAAGGAACCGATTCACTCATGGTGAAACGTTTTTCATGAACAAGTTTGACCTGCCAACTTTACTTCACTTGCTCAGCGTGGAGTATTATGGCATAATATATACTCTTTCCTTGTGTGAAGGCCTCAAATAATGTTACAAAGTTTTGCAGCATTACAACAGTCGTGGTACGAGAAGACTATGAGTTATGTGTTCAAATCGCGATAGTTTAAAAACTATATACAAACACCTCAAGTCCCACCAGGAGAAACGTTTAGTACTCTGCTGACTAAATAAATGTGAATCTGTTTGTAAGGCCGGTCTTCTCCCAGGGTCTGCGGCTGATGAAGGAGAGGAAGCGCGTGGCGTGGATCCTGCTCCTCCTGGCCGTGCTGTTTGCGCTGTGCTGGCTGCCCTACCACATCATGCAGCTCCTGCTGGACGTCGGCGCCGTCGACGCCAGCCACCTCAGCCGGGTGCTGCCTTATGCGCTATTTATAGGTAACATGGCACTTTTTATATTTTTGATATTGGGCTTTACTTTGGATTTGACTTTGATTTTCTCTTTTTTTGCTTTTAATTTGTAAATTTTGACTTTGGTTCTGCCTTAGTTTTGACTTTGGTATTACTCTGGTTTTGACGTTTGTTTCAATTCAATTCATTTATTCATACCGTGAATTCATAAGAACACTTGGTAACGTCATTTACAAAAATGCAAAGAATCTGTGTACATAATATGATAAAATAACAATGTCGAAAAGAATAAAGCAGCTGTAAAGGGGCCTAGTCAATTACATGCAGCTGTAACCTTTTTACAGCTGCCTTTGTCGAAGACAAAATAACAAATAATCAATACACACAGTATACAGATACTACATTAGTACAAACAATGTAACATCAAAAGTCTTAAAAATCTATTATTTTACCTTATTACATGATTCTAATTTTGACACATTTCTCTCATAGACGACTTTGTTAAAGATGGTAACGTATTTACTATCTTTAACAAAGTCGTCTATATTATAATATACCTTGCTCAATAGGTAGCTTTTTATTTCATTTTTAAACTTGGACCTTCCACTTGTACAGGGATTGCATTATAGAAGCGAATATTATTACATTTGAAAGAGTTATTTGTTTTCTGAAGTCTGCACTTAGGAAATACAATTTGGTGTTTGTTTATGGTGCGCTTTTGGATTCAGATCAGTTAATTTCTGCAGACGACTTCGATTTTTTCTTACATACATTATACATTCACAAATATGCAATGAAGGGAATGTTAATATTTTTTGTTTACTGTTTAGACTTTGCTTGAGTTTTAGTCTTGATTTCGTTTTCAACTTTGCCAAACTAATAGATCGATCTGGGAAGGAATAACTTTGACTTACGACACAGTGAGTACATTTCAGTAGACAGTAAAAGCCACCTTATTGCAACTGCCACAGGTTATTTTTAAAAAACCACAGGTTTTCTTGCATTAGTTCTGTTTTTACCTCCTAGTTCCTAAGAACGATAGTCGTGCCGATCCGAACAATTATCGTCCTATTTCGGTAAACTCCATCCTTTGTAAAGTGATGGAACAATCCTTAATAAGAAGCTCATGGCATATCTAGAAGACAATTCTCTCCTCAGTGATCGACAATACGGCTTTCGTCGAAACCGGTCGACTGGGGATCTTCTAGGATACGCCACTCACATACTGGGCGAGGCTATAGAAAAACACGGCGAGGCTTTAGCTGTGTCTCTTGACATCTCTAAAGCCTTCGATAGGGTTTGGCACGAGGGCCTTATTGCTAAGCTTCCAGCATACGGACTGCCTACCAGTTTATGTACATGGATTGCGGAATTCCTGAGGGATCGGTCAATCCGAGTAGTCGTCGATGGCTGTTCGTCCGACAATCGTTCGTGCCTTTACAATTGGCAGACCACTTGGACCTTCTAGCACTGACCCTTAGTCCGACTCTAAATTACGATGGCTACCTGGGTCAAAAGCCAAAATAGCTGGAAAAAAGCTTGGAGTTCTTGATAAGGTACAGCAGTATTTCACACCGAATCAACTACTAGCTCTATATCAAGCTCAAGTTCGTTCTTGTGTGGAATACTGCTGCCACCTATGGGATAGATTGGCAAAATACCAGCTTGAAGCTCTTAACTCGGTTGAACGGCGCGCTGTTAGGCTAATCGGCGATAGAGACTTAGTAGCTAAAAAACTGCTAAGCCTAGAACATCGTCGAAAAGTGGCTAGTCTGACAGTGTTTTACAGGATACATTTTGGAGAGTGTGCAGCGGAGTTACACTACCTGATATTGCCTTCCCCCTTCCACTACAGGCCAAGTCGTAAGTCGGCTCACTACCACCCATGCACTGTGGATATTCCCAAAATCCGTACTAAACGGTTTGAATCCACTTTTCTCGTACGTACAGCTTTGGAGTGGAATAAATTGCCGACCTCCTTGTTCCCTGAGAGATACAATCTAGAACTTTTCAAGGTCAGAGTGAATAGGCACCTTTTCGGTCAACGTGCGTCATCTTCGACCACACCGTCGCTTACCATCAGGCGAGTTGGTGGTCAAAAGCGGACCTATACGCGAAAAAAAAAAAAGTATTCATAGAAGATTGTAGGCATTATAAAGGGCCAAAATGAAAATTGTACGACGAGGACGCTTTTTGAATCCATAGTGTAGGTTCCAAGTGTACCCCCGCTACGCTCGGGATTTGTTGGAAGAATACCGAACGTAGCGAGGGATTCATAAATATATTTTGCGCCCGAGTGATACGCTCTACTTTTCGTCACCAACTATGAGAAAGTGGTGACGAAATCCGGATCTGTGGTAGCATTGATTGTATCAAATATCACTTTTCTCTCACAGATCCAGAGGCTCACTATTTTCTATTTTAATGTAAAACAAAATTGTTATAAGGAACTCTGTAATACATTTCCGAATAAACAAATGATTTAAAAAAAAAAAAACTATGAGAAAGTAGATAGATAGATAGATAGATAGATAAACTCTTTATTGCACTTAAATTATAAAGAAAAATAACAATAACACAGAACAAAATCATAGAAAAAAGTAGCAATTGGCGACCTTATCGCTAAGAGCGATTTCTTCCAGGCAACCGTAGGATGGTAAAAACAGAAATTAATAATGGAAGACGGGGAGTGCAATTTGGAGTACTTACGTACTTCCGAATGATAATTTGATAATACTAACTAACAATTAATTTCAAATACAACAATATAAATACATAAATCAATTTTACGTCCTAATACACAAATATTTTATAATAATAGACTAATACATAATTAATAATAACATGTTCAATGAATGAAAATAATTGAAGATATAGAATACAATTTTATTACGATTTCAAGGAGAATAATGACTTCAACATCTATGTATGTGATGACTGTAACAAATAGAATTCTTTGACTTGGTTCTTAAAAACAGCAAGAGAAGGAGCTTGCCTAATGGTGACGGGCAAGGCGTTCCACAACTGGACAGCTTGGAAAGCAAATGATTTGCCATAAAAGTTTCGCTGCGGGCCGGCGGTGTTTGAAGGAACAAGTTATATTTTGACCTGAGAGGTAGACCATGTGCATTGCTCCAATAAGTAAAAGTTTTTCAAATACCGCGGAAAAGAGGGATTAAATAATACGCTATAGAGAAGGGACAAAATATGAGCATTCCGACGAAAGCGAATGGGAGCCACTTGAGCTGTATACGAAATTGAGACACATGATCATACTTGCGTAAACCAAATATGAATCTTATACAATAATTTTGGAGACGCTCAAGTTTATCTAGCTGATCTTCTTTGAGGTCAAGAAAGCAGACGTCTGCGTAGTCCAGGATGGGAAGAAGAAGAGATTGTGCAAGCGCAATTTTGGTAGCAGTGGGTAAAAAATTACGTAATCGCCTCAATGACCCGCCCGATGCAAACAGCTTACAGCTGATCGATTTCAGGTGGGATTCCCAGCTTAAAGTGCGATCAAAAATAACGCCAAGATTTTTAACTGATTCGCTGTACGGTATAACGACCCCATTAAAAACAATCTCAGGGATTGCGGGCCAATCGACTCTAGCTATCATGTAAGCACTGCCGAGTATAATAACTTGGGTTTTGTTGGGGTTTACATCTAAGCCGAAGGAGTTACTCAGTGTACAATTTGTTTAAGATCAGCATTTATGATGTCGATAGCCACACTTAGGTCAGAGAGTCGAGCTTGCGAGTAAATTTGGAGATCGTCTGCATAAAGGTGGTAGGAAGAAGTTAAAAGTGAGTAATAGAATTGATAAAGATGGCAAATAGAAGTGGTGATAGCACGCCGCCTTGAGGGACTCCAACATTTGTATTACACCAAGACGAAAAAATCTCGTCGAGGCGAATACGTTGTCGGCGTCCATACAAGTAACTGTGAAACCAATTGATCACCGATGGAGATATGTTAATAGAACGCAATGTCGCCAGCAAGATATCGAAATCGACGACATTAAAGGCATTACTGAAGTCTAACAGAGCTAGAACAGTAAGCCTGCCGTCGTCCATACCTTTGCGAATGTCGTCGGTGATCTTAACAAGAGCAGATACAGTGCTATGCCCGGACGGAATCCGGATTGGAAGGGATTAAGAAGGTCTTGTCTGTTAAGGAATTGGTTAACTTGAGAGTGGACAAGACGCTCAAGGACTTTGGACAGAAAAGGAAGAATAGATATAGGACGATATTCGGAGAAGGAGGTAGGATTAGGTTTCTTTGGCAAAGGAATGAGCTGTGCATCTTTCCAGATAGCTGGAAAAACACCACAAGCGATTGAGTTATTAAAGATGGAACATAAGACGGGAAGGATGGCGTCAAGGATGGGCAGTAGCATATTGCGACTGATATTATCACCGCCAACAGCGTTGGAAGAAATCGACATTACACTCTTCTTAACATCACTTTCAGTGAATCGATTGAACGTAAAGGAGAATAATTAGGAGTTGGAATGGCAGAAAGATAATTTATTGTATTATTTTTTACTGCATTCGTCATAGTGAATGGAGAGGAAAAATGTAGGTTAAGAGCATTTAAGTCTATTTTATTTGAAGTTAAATTTTGAGGTGATTTGCCAACTCCCATAGACTTGAGAAACTTCCAGACTTTACTTGGATTTTCATTATTGACAGCTTTGTGAACATGTCGGCGCATTGCATCTCTACACACCTTATTGCAGCGATTACGGGCCTGAACGTATTTATCTCTGTTAAAATCTGTGGGACGCGATTTATAGCGTGATTTGGCTGCTGCTTTTTGTGGATCAGTGTCTTAATATCATCGGTGAGCCACGGGGCTGGGAGATGTTTAAGCTTGATTTTCCGTAGAGGAGCATGAACATCGTATAGCTGTGTGATGAGGGCATTAAACATAGAAACTTGATCATCCACCGAATTGGCGTTAATGACGGGTTCAAAGTTAATCTTCTTAGCGTCATCGAGAAGAGATTGATGATCCATACTACCAAAGTTGCGTTGCAGAATGATTTTAGGTTTAGATTTAGGAGGCTTAATTTTATATGACAGAAATATTAGATCGTGGTAAGAAAATTCATCAGCAGAGTACTGACCATGGATAGAAACATTGTTAGGAGAAGAGATAATCATCAGATCTAACAGAGACGGAGCACTGTTAGGAAAATGGTGAGTAGAATTTAGAGGAAGAATGTTTAAGTTATAGGAATTAACAAGTGATTGAAGTGAAGAAGAGCGAATATCATTTCTTAGAAGACAAGTGTTGAAATCACCCATGATAATGGTGTGATTGTAAGAAGGTATAAATTCATTTAGGAGAGCCTCAAATGAAGAAAAATAATTGACGTTTTTGGAAGGGCTATAATAGACTCCGAGAAGAACTTTAGTGTGTGAAAGAATTACTTCAATAAGAAGATGTTCACCCGCACATGCTGGGGGTGGTTGTGGCGATTTGCTCAGAATGGAGAAAGGAATGTTGGCCTTAAGGTAAATAGCCACACCTCCACCAACACGGCCGTCGCGATCATTTCTTATTAATACAAACCCGGTAGAGAATAAGAGGTGGAAGGAAGACACGGACGAAGCCAGGTTTCGGAGACTAAAATAGCATGGATGTTATTATTATCAAGGGACGTCAACATTTCAGGATAGGAAGACGGAATGCTCTGCGCATTAATATGGATGACATTAAAATTTTTAGGCATACCTGAAAAAGTGCACTCTAAAAAGCCAGACAAAGGCTGAGTTTTATGAAGGCTCTCATTGCTGCTTGGGGAACCAGAAGAACCTGATAAAAATTCGATATCACTGTTACATTCATCATCGCTAAATATATTAATCATGATTCTAAATAATAAAAAATAAAATAAATAAATAACAATTAAAATAAATATATATATATATATATACCCACTTTCTGTATGTATGTATGTATAAATGTATAAACGTGCTTTATACAAATATTGTAATAGTACAATAAATAAAAGATTATACCTATTATAAAAAGTTTAGTTGTTATAATAAACACCTATCGGGTTGTGCGGGAAGAAATTGCGTCTTTCACATCACTGGCAAACAAAAGATAACCACTCACTAATAAACTATTAATTACACAATACGTAACGGGAACATGATAAATTATTTTACAAAAACCACAGACAAAAACACTTCAGTAATTTGGCAGAATATAAATTACGCAAGGCAGAAAAGGAGAAAAAAAGTCTGTGACATTGACAGTAATAAATGGTAGTGAGAATTGGAGGTTGTCTATGCCGACTACAAATCAAAGTACCTGCTATTGGGAAGAAATCAAATAATAAAAATATTAAGTGATATTGACCGAATTACAATGCTAAACCAGGATTTAAGTTATTAATGAAGAGTTTAAGAGTTTGTAGTTCAATCAGCATAGTCAAAATAACAATAGTAAGGAAGAAGTGACGTGAAAAACTATGGATGTTAACCGGCACATAACTTTTACAATAAACGAAATAAACAACAAAACACTAATCTACCGACAAGAAAGCCGGTACTACTTTGGTACTCTTCTTGCTGACTTTGGCGCTTTCTTCACCGGTTCTACCTCGAGTTTTTTCAGCTGTAACGGGGCCGGCGCCACTAATTTGTCCAATTCCGATAGATTGCTGATGTAGTGACGCTTGCCATCTGAATCAAGCACGATAATGAGACCATCTCGTGTCCAACATCTCCCGATGCCGAAGCGCTCGCGGGCTGACATAAAAGCGTCATGCCGAGGCTTCGTTAGAAACTCGGAAATGGTTATACCAGATTTCTTTAAGGCTGTTTTTGCGTACCATAGGCGCTGACGCATTGCCAAGTTACAAACCTTCAAGAGAATAGGTCTGGTTTTCTCGGGGGCAGATGAACGTCCCATGCGATTACACCTGCTGACATCTGCAGTGGTGAACTCGGAAATCTTGAGCCGCTCTGAGATCACCTTCACAAGAGTGGCCGCTGTATCCTCGCCTTTGACCTCAGGGATCCCGTGAAAGAGGAGAATTTTACGTCTAGCACGCATCTCATGCTTGTCAGACTCACTTGCGAGGAGGGAAATTTGATCCTGTAACGACTTCAGGGCTTGCAGAATGAATCCCCGGAATGTTGAAAATTCATCTGCCAATGATGGTGATGCCTTTGTTGTGGAGGGTGAGCACTGCAACTGTCCTTGGAAGGTGTCCATTCGCTGCAGAAACAAGGCCTGCAGCCTCTCTTGCGACTCTAAAATAGCTTCCATTTAGTGGCAGTGAAAGTGTAGATGTGGCTATGAAAAGTGTTTTCAAAAGTTGTGTTAATTGTGCACTTCAAGGATTAAATTCACACCCCGGCAGGTATTCTAACACTGTTGATCAATTGTACATCAGAATATAACTTAAAAAATGTATATTTATATTTTTAAAATTAAATTCAAATTAGAGCACATATAAAACTTGTGTTACTTATGACTACCCACGCCGGAAAAAACGAAAGTAAAAATTAAAAGCTGTCTCACATTTTATTAAAATATTATTATATTATACATAAGTACAGTAACAACTAAAATATTTTTTAATGAAAAAAGTAATGTGTTGTGCAATATTAGTGCTGTTTAACACTAAAATTCAAAGTTTAAAGTTTTCTATTCTACCAGCGGCCCCATAGGTATTCCGAGAGCTGGTAGCACATTTTCGGCAGGTATTTGAGGCACGCTGAAAACTTGTCAAATAGCTCTCTTGCTATTTCCCATCACGGAGACGTAGAGACCTGGCTGGTGAGAGCCGGGGAAAAATGGATCCATACATTTAAAAAAGAAGTGTGGTACTCGGGGACTGCCGCGGTAAAGCTATTGCATGTTGCATGCAATTTTATCAACATAAGCAATTAGGATGTTAACAATTTTTCGGAATTGCTTTTATTTTGAAGAGTGACATTAGTTTACCATAAAAAAATATGCAGAGAAGTATACAATCTAGTCAGTCTTCGAGAGCTAAGAGCATTTAGTCTGTAAAGCTGTATACAAATAAGATTCAAAGTCGAATGACCGAGTGGGGAGGACGGCGTTACGGTCTTCCATCTCTCTTTCTTGTGAACATAAGAAAGAGATGCACGATCTCTAAAATTCGGTCCCTAGTCCCGCGATAAAAGCTATACAATAGCTTAAAAAAATATATTTTTATGCAGATTGTGTATGCAGAAGCAATATGCAATTTTTTTGTGTTGTAGTTTAATGTTTAAACTACTTACACTAAGCACACCTGAATTATCGATAGACCACTGTAGATCTATAGATAATCAAGATGTTCACGCCCACTACCAATTGGAAGCGTACCCAGCATGCTGCCGGCATTACCACGCTGAATGGCAATGCCTATTGTGTGAATTTGTGTGCTTAGTGTTAGTAGTTAGTTCGGTAGGTTTGTAGTGTAGTGTAGTTGTCATTGTATTTTAGTTGTTAACCCCCTACCAAAAAAAGGGGTTTTATAAGTTTGACGTCGATGTCTGTCTGTCTGTATGTCTATATGGGTGTGTGTCTATCTGTGGCACCGTAGAGCTCAAACGGATGGGCCGATTTCGATGCGGGCTTTTTTTTAAAGTTAATATCCGTGCGGATGTTCTTAGCTATGGTTGGTTAATATCAATTCAAGATGGCCGGCGCCACAAAATGGCGGACAAAATATTTCTTCACAACTTACCTCAATATGGGTATCAAATGAAAGAGCTTGACTAGTAGAATACTATACATTATAAAAAAACAAATCCAAGATGGCCGCCACCACAAATGGCGAATTATATTATTTTTTTCACTACTACCTCAACATGGGTATCAAACGAAAGGTCTTGACTAGTAGAAATATAACAAATTGCAATATGATAAATTTCAAATTCAAGATGGCCGCTTCCTCAAAATGGCGAAATACATTTCTTTTTTCACAACTCCCTTAATATGGGTATCAAATGAAAGGGCTTCACTAGTAGAATGTTGTACAGACAACAAATCTGAGGTAGTCGGGGGTTAATCAAAAATTTCAATTTTGTTCTTGTGTTAATAAAGGCTATGCCAAAAAAAATGTTTAAAGAATAAAAGTAAAAATAAACCAGATATTTAGTCGCGGCTTTAACATTGCCAGGCGCGTGCAAAATATACACAAAATGGGTTATTGTTATTTATAGCTAAAGAATAGAGATTCTCAAAAAGAGAGATCATTTTGGAGGAACTATCTACCTGCCAGGTGATCTGAATTGAGGGATTCAATTCGCTCCGCTACGCACCAGCCAGGCTGGAACCTACGTGTAGGGATATAACAGGAGAACTATGTGACATGCTTTCATATTGCCTAAAATGCTTATTATACCTACCCAAATTTTGCAACTAGCTCTCGGAATAATATGACTACTAATTTTTGTTTTTATAAGCTTGAAATTTCAGTTACAATAATACGTACACATTTGGTTACATATTTTTATTTTGAAACATACAAAAACTTTCCCTACAGACCATTCGAAACGCTCCATCATGAGATGTTATAAATCATGTATAATAATATACTTTGTGTATTTAGGTTGTCCTCATATGGACATTGAGTGTGCTTCAACTTTCCCCACAAACCTTTTGACGCAAATAGAAAGGTTTGTACAAACGGACGATTTTCCACGCTTGATCTTATTTTTCCTTGTCGTTCGAAATCTGTTTTGATAAATCTGTTCGTGTCTCTGAAAAAAAACTGTGAGGTGAGATCATCTGAAAAGTGCTTCAACTTATTTCTAAGGTTTTTTATTCACACATAAAATACTAGTATACACGCTTATTTTGATCGTGAGTTATCCTACTAATACATATGAACATTTGAGTGTTATGATGTTTGTTGCTCGATGACGAAAGAATAGCTCGGCGGATCGGTGTGAAATATAGGACACAGGTTAGATTTCAGTTTGGAGTCACTTATAGGCTATTTTTGTCGGGGGAAAATTACTGGTATGTGAGTATGGCCGCGGTCGAGGTCGATTTTTTGGTTATAGTTTCTGACATTTGATTAATTATGACAAACAATTTTAATTTTGTTTGTTGATAGTTTTAGACTTGCATGTATACTAAGTCGTACTTGTGTCGTTCCTTAAAATCAAGCAAGCACTCAGACGACGTATTCCGCTGCTTATTTTTTTGGCGAGTACTAATAGTATTAATTCTACCTAAATTAATGAATTTCCTTGTACTAGCTAATACGGCAAACGTTGTTTTTTATTTATGTACATTATAACGACACTAACATAACCCAAACGAAACAGCGTTTTAAAATTGGGGTTGGTGATAGAAAAGTATTTAAGGGTATATGTGTTTTTTGGCAAAACAAAATCTAATAAATCCATCCAATATTTGGGATTAGCTGCTTTTAGAACTTAGGGCTAAAAAAATTGACATTCCCATAAAAAATTCAAAAGCACAGAAAAAAGCAGAAGATTGCTCAAGCCGATTCCGAGGAGTTTAAATACAAACACTGTGACGAAAATTTATTATATTGATTTAAAGTTGATTTTAATGACGTAATGATGATGGACAGTGAAATTTGTTGAAATCATAAAGTAAATATTTATAGCTAGGGATCAAAAGTCTTTATAAACCTAAATATTGGAGAGCGAAAATTCTGGGGTCTCACAAAGAGGATATTACGCGTCCTACCAGCTCTCTTTCTTTGTCTGATCGGTCACGTGGAAGGACTTTTTGTCCTGTATTCTGGGAATTGAACGAGAAATGTTGATTACTTGCGGTGGTCTATTGATTTTTTTCTACAGCGGAGTAGACACGTTGCCACCTTAATATACGATATCGATTTTGAGAAAATGTAATACAAGTATCATATTAAATTGAAAACATTACACAATACTTAATCGCCATCTCAAATGTTATATAAATACCTCTATATATCAATCAGCACGGTCACGAGAAAACTAGAAAAATTTGGGGTCGTTTCATTGCGAAATTAGTATAATATCACCAATTCTCCATCTACCCACGATTTGGTCTTGCAAAATCGCAGGGTTGTTATCACGACACAGAACACTACGGACATCACCAGGGTTCTCCAAACTCACTCCGCGTTACATTTATTTATGACAGGTTTCCCGGTTGAAATCAGGATGTTTTTTTACTTTCCAAAACTCCTTGAACAATTATTGCGTAGTAATAATAGTACCCAGTACCAAGAACAAATTTTCTGACTAACACATAAAAATGTAAAACTTTAGATGTGAAAACTGTTTTGTAATTAATTAAAATTGCAGTCAATTTGCCCGACGAAAATCATACCACAATGTCTACTACCCCAAAATTTCAAAATGACGTCATTCAAAACGCAGCGGAACCGAAAGTTTTCGCATTAGAAAGTTGCTCGGACTCGTTACAAAGAACGCACGCACTATCATGTGTTACGCGAGAATACTCGTAGCTCGAGAAGAATACGGAGGGGAGATCAGCTGCTATGGTATTTCGAATAAGGTTGAAACTACATCGTAGTTTCCAACTAATTATGATAAAAGTCTCATAAAACAAAAGTATCATAAATTAATAGTAGATAGGTACTTATCGAGTCCTCAAATTGGTGTATTCGCGTGTCAGCAAGGAGGAAACGAAGTGCTCGAGACCAATCAATCATGACTTATTGGCGCGCTCGTCGCGGTCCCGATAGATTGGAAGCGAGCGAACCAGCCGTAGCTGGTCGAAATACACCACACCTAGCGAACACCCTTTAAATAGTAGATAAATTAACTATTTTTTGTACTTTATCCTACTTGTACTTACATAAGATAAGATAAATCTTTTCAGTTCACATGAATGATCTTTACAATTTGACAAATAAGAAGTGGAACCCAACTAATATTCTACTTTCCTAGTAGTAATAGGAAAGTCCAGCTAACAAGTTAAACTTTGGATCTTTGTTGCCCAATCATGTCGGACCATTCTTCGAACTGATTGAGTTGAAATCCGGAACACAGACAGCTTTTAGTTTGGAATAAGGGCATAGACCTTCTATTGCAAGAGAAGAAAGACATGAATGGGAATAACGCTAAAACCGCGAGGCATTTCTGGTTTGAAATAATTACCAAAACAAAAAGAAGAAGTTTAAAAACTCGCATTAGTAAGCGTTCCCTCTGCTTGGACTCGGGAGAGCCAAGGCTTTGATCTACCACACTAGTGTAGGGTGGCAGATGACGCATAATTTTGTAGAGGTAGGGCTCTGCAGAGTCCACCTGGGGAATTACCACACCTTTGCCAGTTAATGTACCGTCAAGTAGTAATCTGAAATATCACTGTATTCCACTTTGAAGGGCAACATATCCATTGAAAGTACAGGGCATAGAGATAAAACATCTTATATCTCTGAGTGATAAGCGCAGTGCAGTCCTAGTAAATAATTTAGATTCTTCTATTCCAATAGCTACGTATTACTGTGCTGTTAAGGAAAGACATGATGCTTGCTATCATGCACATAGGCTGTTCGTCTCGACACACTACTGTGTAAAAAGAGATCTTGAAAAAATTCTGAGCACATTCTAGTTTCCTCACAATGTTTGTCTTCACCGTTGTAGCTAATGGTGATGATCCACTTGTAGATCTGTACTTGGAAAAATACTCAGAGATGCAGATGGGATTCTAACCTACCATCTCTCGATTGTAAATCGTAATACTCTATGGCTTGTCTAGAACTTTTCACGGTCAGAGTGAATAGGTACTTTCTAGGTGAACGTGCGTCATCTTCGGCCACACCGTCGGTTACCATCAGGCGAGTTGGTGGTCAAACGCGGACCTATGTGCGATAAAAAAAGGCCATCATGGCTTTCAAGACCATCGCTGCTTTTTTAGACTCAGTCTTGTACACCACTAAAAAGTGGTGGTGGTTGACAGTTTTCTTGAGTGTGTGCTTGGCAGACATTATCAACCTTGTTTTGTTCCTTTTCACTTCAAGACAAGTCGTAAGTTGGCACACTACTACTCATACGCTGGGCAGGTATTGCTGATCTTCCCAAAATTCGTAGCAAACGGTTTGAGTCAACTTCCCTCATAGGTGCACCCTTTAGAGGAATATGTAGCCAACTTTACTGGTCTGTGATAGAAACAATCTAAAACTTTACGCGGTCACAGTGAATAGGTAGATCAACGTGCATCACCTTCAACTAAACAGTCGCCTAACATCAGGCAAGTTAGGTTAGCAAGTGAAACGTGGATATTTAATCGATAAAAATTAATAGCAGTGGTTGTGAGTACTGACCCTTTTCTCCTTTATTTTCAACATTCTGAACTGAATATTAAAAGGGTCCGTTGACAATTTAAGGGTTGAATAATTTGGTTTGAAAAACCTCATAATATTCGAATTGATGATATTAGGATTGTGAAAAGTGATTATTTTGAAGTTATGGCATCAAGAAATACTGGGGTGATATCTGGATGAGATTAACAAAGAAAAACCGAAGAGAGAAAAGGGAAAAGTGAGCATACAGCATACCTAACCATGATAACTACAAATTAAAGTGAAGATGTGTGTTAAATTGATGATTTTTGGTAATGAAAAACCGAAAAATTAAAGCCGTTTTACTGCTACTTTAAGTAGTTGAGGTCCCTTTACAACTGCATTATTTATAATTGATATTTTTTTGACACAGATTCTTTGCTATTTTATAAATGACGTTACCAAGTGTTCTTCTGAATTTATGGTTTAAATAAATAAATTTAATTAAATAAGGTTTATTTTTGTACATGCAGGTCATGCGAATTCAGCGATAAACCCCATAGTGTACTGCCTGATGACGCGGAACTTCCAACGTTCTGCGAGGAAACTCCTCTGCGGGCGTGCCGTGTGCCAGCAGACATTCACGGTAATTTATAGTTTATTTTATCTTTTTTGTAAGTAAAAACTTCTTTTGACGCACCACGCACATATTTTTTGTGGGCTGTGAATTTTATTGAGCTCACGTTCATAAATAAAATACATCTTCGGGTAAAGTCGGATGATCTAGATGGTCAAGTTCATGACCACGGTCTCCGGTTTAACTAGCGTAGTTTTCAAAGTGAACTATCATATTCTGAGTTATTAGTTTCCACTTCTATCGGCAGTTCCTATGACTGCCATTTTTTTTTCTAAGTTAAACCATTTTATAGAAACAATGCAGTAACAATGTAGATAAAACTAAAAAAGTATTTTAAAGTGCAACCAGTGTTTACACCATTCTCCTCATCAATCTAGGTCATTTGATAAAAAAAAAAACATATTTACTGTCGAATTGAGAAACCTCCTTTTTTGAAGTCGGTTAAAAATAAAATAAAGTGACTGCTTAATCTAAAATTTAGATACGTCTTACCTACGTGTGTTAGAGTATAGTTACGAAAGCGGCCGAAAATATATTAGTTTGTAACCGGGTTACGAAAAAGGAAAAAAATACTTCTTTTGTAACTGGTTACAAAACCCAGTTACAAAGGCGGCCGTAAGGAATATATCGTGACCCAATGCATCTTTTATACTAAATTGTATTGTCATCGGAACTAAAGGCGCGTATCAAACATCAGATCAATCTACCGTCAGGAAGGGAGTAAAATATAATTAATACTAAATTTGACCCAAACAAAAAGGGCAAGCTAAATAAAGTTCAAACGAGCCGCAGTATACACACTTACTGCAAATGATTCAGGCTGCTCCCACTTTTGTTACTTTGAAAAGTATTTGTAAACGTAATGGTAGGTAATGGACTTTGCATTATTTATATCACGTGGTTGTTTAGATAGTAGGCGTTTGTCCGTCTGTAGGTGTAGCTCTCTGTATCCTTCGGTAATCTCTAGAAACGTGATCTCGAAGACAGGTTTAGATCAGCGTTGGCGTTTAACCATACATGACTAACTGACTAACCATACATGCTATGACGTCAAATAAAGTGTAAGCACATTTTGAAGCAAAAATTTCTCTAGTTGTGTTGACAATTTCGTGTACAAAAATCATGAGACTCACGTCATCGTCACCTAACGCTTTCCGATTCAGATAAACAAAAATCATGGGACTCGCGTCATCGTTACTTGCGTATTCCGGTTTAAACAAATAAAATTCATGGCTTTTACATCATTATCTTGGTCACGCAAATTGTCACTTAACTTTGAAAATGTACACAATTTGTATGCTCTTTCTTTTGTTTTCGTTTTTTAATAATTGACGTGTAAATTGTACATTTATGAATAAAGTACTTTGACTTTAACGCTTAACTAACTTAACTTATTTCATTAATCATTTTTTTGCTACGCTCAGGTTTCTATTCTAGAATCCTTTTCTCATGATTCAAAGTAGCGAGCGTCCTCACCGTACTAACAATACTATTTTGCTCTTCTTTTTATACAATCCACTGTTTTGTTTCAAAAGTTCCATTAAAATTCTATTATAGTCGAATGAGCAGTTTTTAAAAATGAATAAACATTGTAAATATCAATGACATTTTAATTTACTACAACATAATGATTGGAGCCCCTAGTCCCTATTTGAGTAGTGCGCTTAATTACATACAAAAATAGATAGACTTTAGTAACCCTTTATTGACACACCAAAACAAAAAGATTCACGCAAAAAATGTAGTGTGTTTCTATCGCTATCTCGATATATATCGGCAATGTCAGGTACCTACTACTGGTTCGTGTCGTCACAAACAGAAATTTTGCGAAAACACGGATAATTAGGTGCTCACGTGCTTTTGGTGTAAAGCGTTTGTGCCAACTCTATACGTAGTATATGTAAACTCTTGGCTGCGACATTTCTCAATTTTACTAATTAAAGAACAAAATTAAAAATTTTGATTAACCCCCGACGACCTCAGATTTGTTATCTGTACAACATTCTACATATGTCAAGCCCTTTCATTTGATACCCATCTTAAGCGAGTTGTGAAAAAATACATGTATTTCGCCATTTTGTGGAAGCGGCCATCTTGGATTTGAAATTTGTCATAGTGCAATGTATTCCACTAATAAAGCCCTTTCGTTTGATACCCATATTGAGGTAGGTTGTGAAGAAACATTTTGTCCGCCATTTTGTGGCGGCGGCCATCTTGAATCGATATTAACCAAACATAGCTAAGAACATCCGCACGGATATTAACTTTTAAATAAAAAATCGCATCGATATCGGCCCATCCGTTTGAGCTCTACGGTGCCACAGACAGACACACACACAGACAGACAGACAGACAGACATCGACGTCAAACTTATAACACCCCTTTTTTTAGTCGGGGGTTAAAATTACAAAGATATTACAAAAATACGTGAGGCTTTAGTGACTCTAGTTATTTCTAATTGGCAAAATTTTGAGTAACAAGGCAATTTTTATTGTGATTGTTCCTAGTTGACTTTTTTTTATTTGAGGTATTTGAGTTATAAAGGGAAAGAAATGCAAAACGCGCGAGATTCCAATACTACGGTACATTGTAATTTTTTTTACTGAATTTTTTTGGAGAATACAGGTGACGCCCGCTCCGGCGCGTTCTTGGAGCAAAGGTTGGCCATTGCCATCCAACGTGGGAACGCATCAGCGAGCGTCATGGGCACCTTTGCGCCGGGAACGGTTCGGGGTGGGCTATTTGGGGAATAGTTTTAAGTATAAAATTCTAGAAGTTGACATGTTATGTAATGCCTGATTCCACGATAGACAAAAGGTAAAGGATTCAAGTTATATTTTTTTTAAATATAAAATGACAAGACGAGCAGGGCATATGCCTGATGGTAAGCAACATGCCTGCCACATTACAGCACAGTGACACGCAACTATTATCCTAAATCATTACCTAGCCATGCACTGCTTTCGTCACCCAGAGATCGTAGATGTATCTCTAAGCCCTGCAATTTCACTTTGCCCTTCAAACCGTAACACAATAATGTTTGCACATTACTGCATGGCGGTAGAATAAGTGGCAAAGGTGTGGTACTACTCTTGGCGGTCTCTAAAAGGGTTAGGTTAGTTTGTTATCCAAAGTCGTTATTTGACGGCTTGATATTTATTTCCAATGTTACGGTGAAAGATAATCTTAGAAAATTAAAGACTACATTTCAAAGTGAGAAGAGGATGGTTTCCTAGAAGAGATTACTCTCAGCAATAAGCCTACCACTTGCGGCGCTAGTTCATACGTATTTTAACTGTAATATTCTTGTAACTTTGTGTCACAATAAAGTGTTTCTATGTATCCATCTATCTATCAAAGAGAGGATGTTGTCGAGTTGTCCATTCAGAGAAGATTTAGTTTAGGTCGGTTTTTAACCCCCGACCAAAAAAGGGGTGTTATAAGTTTGACGTCGATGTCTGTATGTCTGTCTGTGTGTGTGTCTGTCTGTGGCACCGTAGAGCTCAAACGGATAGGCCGATTTCGATGCGTTTTTTTATTTGAAAGTTAATATTCGTGCGGATGTGCTTAACTATGTTTGGTTAATATCGATTCAAGATGGCCGCCGCCACGAAATGGCGGACAAAATATTTCTTTACAATCTATCTCAATATGGGTATCAAATGAAAGAGCTTGACTAGTAGAATATTATAAAAAAAATCTAATCCAAGATGGCCGCCACCACAAAATAACGAATTATATTTTTTTTTCACTACTACCTCAATATGGGTATCAAACGAAAGGGCTTGACTAGTAGACTACATTGCACTATGACAAATTTCAAATCCAAGATGACCGCTTTCAGAAAATGGTGAAATACATTTGTTTTTTCACAACTCCCTTAATATGGGTATCAAATGATAGGGCTTGACTAGTAGAATTTTGTACAGATAACAAATCTGAGGTAGTCGGGGTTAATCAAATTTTTTAATTTTGTTCTTGTATACAGCGTGTCTTAGACGAAGCCCAAGATTATTTTCAAAATCTCACTAAAGTGGCTGGCGTATTTAGAAAAATCAGAAAATCAAATTTTCAGTATGTTATCAAATTATCATAACGCTATCTAATTTTTGAGTTTTCGCGAAAGGACCAAATTGAATGTAGTAGTATGGGAGCCGAAGAGGGGATTTGGGTATTTACTCCAGCGCGGCAGATTATCACCTATACAGTTGGAAACCTTATACCCGGTAAAGTACCTCAACCAAATATGAGCTATATATATAGTATAAGGTCGATTAGGAAAAAAAGATTTTTGATCATCAGTTATTCTCGAGCACGTCAGATTAAGGTATGATGAGTTAATTACATGCTAAGAAGTGTATACTCCACTAATCTGACAATTCGAGAGTGACGCAAAGAAAGGGGTGGGCTACAAAATGATTAAAAAGTCACCTCTTCATTTTCGATCGTGGTTGTTTTATTTTAGAGGAAATAATTCAAGGGTTACTAAAAATGTAGTATCTAAGTACTCCACAAGCCGAAGTAACAAAAATTTATCGCTACCTAATTAGCTCATAAAGCTGCTTTTTCATATTTGAAATTCTATAGCCGCGCCCCGCACAAATGAAAAGGTAACATTGTGTAACATATTTTTCTTCTTATTATCTAAGCTTTGCAATCCAATACTGAAATGAATCTCGAGTAACTCCCCGTTTACCATCGTGGGCTCCCCTACCATATAGATCTTTTCTGGCTTTTTAGGCAACTGTAGGAACCTATTAATATCTATACTATATAACGAGTGAAATACAACATTTATTTAATTTTACTTTTATCCCAACATAATAATTTAAGCACTTAAACTGGCCATCTCATGTCACACTTATTTTGTTGGGAAATGGAAAATATAAAAATTCTGTAATTTTCTTTTAATTGTTAATTTTATTCTAAGTTTAGTTTCATTTGACATGTAAATTAGTACTGGATAAAAATTAACAATTTAACGGTTCAACTCATAGGAAAATCTAAAAAATTATGTAGATAATTCACTATATTTCGCGCTATAAAAGCCTACGAATACTAATTATATTGAAAACTTGTTCAAGGCGATAATGAATGGCGCCAAGCCCTGTCCTCGCCATTACCGCGCGGTTTTCGATGTCAAATTATAACTGTTTACATTAATTATCAATGTATACAAACCTACGCTTCGAAGCTCGATTTAGCGGAGTTTCAGGCTAGTCAGATTTGAATTTATCAGCCATTTCCAGTTTGTTTGTATACTACGTCAAAACAATTAACGTACGAAGCAAGTTCATGTGTGTACCTTGCTTAATAAACCTACGCTCGTCTGACGCACTTGGGCTGTCACTGCAAGATCTTGGTAAAAATACTCAATCATTAACCGACTTAAAAAAAAACGAGGTTCGTAATTTGTTTATTATATGTTTTTTGTTGTATATGTGT
The DNA here is from genome assembly GCA_017562165.1 of Ectropis grisescens. NCBI lineage: Eukaryota > Metazoa > Arthropoda > Insecta > Lepidoptera > Geometridae > Ectropis > Ectropis grisescens. Next base: position 27,920,547 of record CM029788.1, read on the forward strand.
TACTCGATAGCGCCGCCAATTGGTAATCGATTTTGATAGTTCTTGTTTTGTTTGGTAGACCATAGTTTAGTCCCATATTTTTTACGAAAATCGGTGTGTGAGGGTTTTTGTGATATAAAAAAATAAATAAAAAAATATTGATATTTTTAAACGACATACGTAGTGATAGATTCTTATGAAATTCGGTTGTGTCTGAATTTTATTTAAAATTTTTGTTTCACCATAGAAAATAAATTAAATAGTAAATTTATTGGTCTTATTTACACATGATATAGTTGTCCATAATGACCCTGAATGGCAATATAATTCAATCTATCATCAATGAATTGGTAACACCGTCAGATTATAATCTAACGCGTGAGATTAATTTTACGGTAGGTTAGGTTAAGTTAATTTGTAATCTGACGGAATGACGAATTTGTTTCAATTTTACGGTGAATTATTTACCTTACTACTTACGCTCAGTGGACGCACTAGACTAGGGTTGCCACTATTTAAAAACTATCAAAAAATAGCATTCGTGTCTATAGTTATTCAATAAAGTTTATAGTGAACCACCTCAGAATTACTAACTACCAAACAAAAAATATCATACAACCGAGCAACACGGAAGGGAGTAGGCATACACAGCGTTTCCCCTCTGTCAAAGTACAAGTGCGCGTGGACCATGGAATTTGATAATATACTGTGGCGTGAGAGCGGGGCTAGATTTGTGAATGGTGCTTTATTTTTTATGTGGTAGTGATTTGGCTGTGTGAGTTTGATCGGCAATGGATCGGTACAGGTATGTTTTATATGTAATGGTGCGGCTTTGCGCTAGTGTGCAACTTTCCCCTCCCGCAAGAAATGACAGAAAGATTTGAACAATATTTTTTAACTAAGGCTACTTACTCAAGATAGAGTTGCTCGATGTATAAAACCAAATGAAAATCTTCTCCTTTTATGAAGTCGGTTAGTAAAATGTCGATGTGTGCGTTGTTTAAGCGCACGTTGTATCTTCTGTGTAGTTCGATTACTGTGAAATGATCGTTTCTGTGACTTCGTCGAAAACAACGTGTTTTGTTCATAATTTTGGAGAATTCGTAATGAGTCGGTGAAATATGAAATACGAGCATTTTCTTGATCGTTGGTAATAAATCTACTAGCACTTTAGTAGATTTATGGAAAGTTAACAGCGATTGGAGATGTAAGACCGAGGATAGGGCTGAGTGGCGTATTATGGGAGAGCCCCAGAGAATACAGGTTGATGATGACGATGAATATCTTATTTCCCGAGGATCTACGACCTAACTAAACAGTTTTGACAGTGGTCTCTCTTTTTTATTCGCTTTAAATGAGATTTAGAGAATTTAGAGGCAGCAATAGCAACGCCAAAGCTGAGGGTCTGCTGCCTAACTAAAACTATCTGATCTTTACTATAACTCTCTTTTTCCTTTTTGTTTGAAAATATAAAGACAGCAATAGCAAAGCCAAAGCTGATTTAGTTGCCCGATAGATGGGCCGTTCCCGTGAAGCCGCAGTGGATTAGTGGCTTTATCTTACCATTCATAATGCAGAGGTCGTAGATAGGACTTTCATCTCCATATTTATGTATTTAGCCAAATGCAAGTTTGTCATTGCTACGGCGAAGGAGAATGTGGTGAGGATACCAGCATGTTCTAAAAAAATCAATATCATTTGAGTCATCCTATAGTTGAGTGCTTACATACATACATGATCATAGAAATAAAATTTTGGTCGATACCTTTGACATACTTATCACCATTATTTTAGCGGTCCGTCCCGGCTTCGCCCGTGGTACATGCAATATAACCTTTTTAGTACTCAGGGATTAAGTACGTCTCCAATAGTGAAATAATTTTTGAAATAAGTCCTGTAGCAAACGAACAAGCTCTTCAGCTTGATAATATTAACATAGAAAGTAGACTAGTAAGGCACATATTATTGTTCACAAGCGCGGCTTAAGATGAGGGTCATGGGGGTCATGACCCCCCTCCCCTCCTCCGCTGAGCCCAGTACCTAGATGGGCCACTGATTAAAAAACATGTTTTTACTTATTGTACAGGGTTCTGACATGACCACGACCATGTGACTTTCGTCACCCTCCCTGAAGACAAAGTTGGATCCGACCTTGATAGTTCGTGTGGCAAAATGGCTAAGATGCTAGCAGTAGGTATTCCCGCGCTAAATAACCAACGGTTAGAAATATAAATATTGGTCAATACTTTTTACAAATATAGAAATACATATATAAATAGCAAATTACGACTATTATGTAATACTATTAAAATTTATTGAAATTTAAAAATCAAACACGCCATTGAGATTGCCGAGATCTAGACGCTCGGAAGTGTGGCCAGCCTTTTCCAGGCGTTCATTCAAGTAAACTGGCGAGCCGCATCATGTGTAATATTACACGAACCACTACTTTTGTCGTCCTCATAACTTAAAAACTAATGCATTGCTACAACATGGAAGGGATCCTAGCTGGCAGCGTTGCCCTCGTTCCGTTCGTTTGGATTGCTAAACTCATCAATAAGAGTAATCTATACTAATATTATAAAGCTGAAGAGTTTGTTTGTTTGTTTGAACGCTAAGATATTGGGAAGTACTGGTCCGAATTGAAAGATTATTTTTCTATTAGATAGTCCATTTATCGCGGAAGGCTATAGGCTATAGAACATAAAGCTACTATTAATAGAAGCGGAGCATGAATCAAGAATGTAACAAAATCTGGTAAAAATATTCCTTTTTGAGAGTTTTCGTACGTTTCGTGCTTTGACTTGACACATGACAGCGTGTGTCTACGATTGCGTCATTGAATATCACAGATTACATACCTTTTGAATATGAAACCCTTGCTAATCAAATTTGTTTCTAAATCTGAGTTGGTACAACCAATTTCCGACAGGTGGCGTAGCAGGTAGCTGAAGAGGTGTTTTGTTTGAAAGCGATATTCTCCGGTTTCAGTCATTCTTTCACCGTTGTATATGTACGGGATCCTGATGAGTACTATATATAATGTACCACGGGCGACGCCGGGGCGGGCATCTAGTAACCTAATAATCCTAATTTCTCTCCTTTGTTCCAGTGGCGCTGCACACAAAAGCCCGAGGGCTCGTCCAGTGACTACGAGTTGTACCACGAGCCGCACAAAAGGTGCTATTTGCAGGTAATCAATCATTATTATGGCATCATTATGTTGGATCTAAGCGGTGGTGCACATGGGTTTGATATTTTTGTAGCGATTTTTTTTTCGCATTACACTTTTTAGTAAGTTTATTTTTATGATACGATATGCAACGATATAAGACATTAGATGTGCCCGGAGCACTTTGAAATTGGTAATAAACTGCGTCTGCGTCTGTAGCATAAATGGCTTACAGCCCACCAATTTACTTGGCCCTTAGAATTGTTAGCAGCGATGTATGCTGTGGTTCTACTTATTTTGGTTCTTGACAACGAAAGGTGATAGGTAAGAAAGAACGTTTAGAACGTAAAGAGTGAGCTCACTCTTCCCAACGATGACATAATTCCGTTTGCCTGAAGTTTGGAAGGGTTGGTCAAATGGTTTATATCGATCGGTTCCCGTTACATGCTAATGTGGCGACGTAGCGTCGTAACGGCAGAGTGGACATGTGTTCAAGACTTGCGGAGGAATACAATCTTGTGATTTTGCATCAGCAACTTAGGTAGCAACAGTGTATCGGTTTTCAAAGGTCTTAGAATAGATTCACGTTGAGATAATTTTTTATACTTTAGACTTACTTTCACTCTGAAAAAATTATAAATATTGCTAAGTCCTAATAGTCCTGGGAGATAAAATTAATTTTAGGAAATTTCCTCTTCTTTTTAATCTTTTTTTAAAATTGGAATTATCTCATATGATTTTTGAAATATTGGCAAATAACGAAAGCCTCTTTTTTATTGTCACTTAGTTGTCTATAACTATTGCAATTTTCGTGAGCGGGCTTAACGCGTCCTCAAAAACAGTCTAGATGCTTTTTTTTGTTCACTTCACTTGTTGACTAGACTATTATAAGTCATAAGTTTTCACTTCTATCCGCAGCAGTCTGACTACCATGTTTTTATATTTCATGAGTGAAAATAAACATATCGTCCGTTTGATGGTAAGCGATAGCCGTCACGTCAAAGATACTGAAGACTCTTCAACAGCCAGAAGAGGTATCTTAAAATACGTATAGAAAGTTAAGTTTTGCCTAAAACTTCAAAACGGCGAAAGTAAACATCGTGAGAAACCTGATTCTAGAATCTTTCGAGGTCATCTTGTTATACATGAACATGCACTCAGCCAGTGCGGTGAATTACATGCGCGAGAACGCCCGGAGCTTCGACAGTGGGAACATTTAGTGGACTGGTTACACTGTATGCCTGGAAGAAATCGCTCTTAGCGATAAGGTCGCCCATTGTTACTTTGTTTTAAGATGTTTCTGTATTTTGTTTTATTATTTAAGTGCAATAAAGAGTTTATCTATCTATCTATCTATCTATCTATGCTGGGAAACACATAGGTATCAGTGAATTCTTATATCAGCGTATATTGTCCCAACGTTGAGCTAAAGCCTCTCTTCTTTCCTTCCAATGGTCTCTATCGAGAGCTATTCTCAGCCAATCTTTGTTGTGGGCGTTAAGCTCGTCTTCCACCTCTTTCTGGGCCGACCTGGTGACCGTTTACCATCCGGGACCCACCCAGTTAGTGATAGTTTTAGCCCATAGCTCGCTGGACTTGCATACGACAGACGTGTCCTGCCCAGTCTCATTTCAGCATCAAATCAGTGAATTATTAATAAAAAAGATCTATTTTTATGAAGGACGTTAGTGTACACAGCCTTTCTACGTGTTGATTGTCCAGTTCTGTTTACATAACATATTAACCCTAATTCTCCCGACCTTTCGTTCGTTCCTCGTTATCAGCGAATGTCAGTTGACGAGGGGCGGATTTTTGCTGGGTTATTAATTCCCTGTTCGATTATTAGACGTTAATTGATTCGTGATAGACTACAGGCCCGTGAACAAAATGTATGGGTCAAATGAACCATCATGAAACTTATGTAGGATGATAGAAGAGTATAAAGTAAGTGCAGTTGAAGAGTTGAAGAGGGGGGTTGCAACCCTTGATCATAAGAGGTATTGCAACTGTATGAAACCAATGCCGTGCATAATCAAATGACCAAATTTACTCTCTAAATCGTCGGAAAATCAAGATTTTTTCCGACAAACTAATAAATAAAATTTTAAAATGTATAATTTTTCTAGTTTCAATACCTCTTCTAATCTATTATTCCGCAACGTCGTACAAAAATCATGCGACATGGAGAAATTATCGAAGGTTAGAACCCACCTTTTTCAATCGCACTCAGTTGGACAGCTCACAAGCAACTGCATAGTGCTGAATCTTATTACTTTATACCCATCTATCATCCTACATAGGTCTCCTGGTGGTTCATTTGACCCATACATATTGTTCACGGGCCTGCAGTCTATGATAGTTGTGAATTGTTTTTCAAATGTTATGGAATAATTTTCAATGCTATTTTAATCGACTTTAAAAAAAGAAGAAGGTCCTTAACTCGGTTGTGTTTTTTTGTATCTATGACTATTTGTTGGTACCGTATTTGTGATAAGGGCGTATAGGCTGTGGAACGTATTACCTGAGTGGGTGGTTCCCGACGATTACAATATTGATGTTCTCAAACAGAGAGTAAATCGAGTTTTGGCGTGACAACGTCTAATGAATCGATGAACGCCGGCTGTATGCACGAAAAAGTGTCCCGTTATGTCCCGTTACGCTCGTTGTACGCTTGCGCCGCATCTATCAATGTTATGTTACGACAACTTTACAGACAACCAATTCTTTTTTGTGATGTAAACACGCTCCTTCGTACCGCAATGTCGCTTAAAGGCAGATGAAATGTTATATTTTAAATGGCAGTCGAGTTTGTCTGTGTCTGTGAATCACACATTATAACCAACAAGCTACTACTGCTTTTTATAGGTACTCGAAGGACATTTAACTTTTTGTTAAATAAATTAAAAGGCCGACGATATTTAAATATTTTTTACATTTCTTTTGTTGAAACGAGATAAGAAATGTAAGAGAAAAATTACACTTAATTTTCAAATGTTATGTTTGAAGGTAAAGTTTAGTGAAGCACATTAATCAAAATATTTTTTCCGCTCCCAATGTTATTCTTTAAAAGGATGTTACGATTTATATTTTTTCAAACGATATTGGATTTCAATCAGTGTCATATTATTGTAGCGAATAATGTAAACAGAGATACATTGAGTGTGTTCTGTCGAGATTTACTGCCAGTAGTAGTAATCCTACTGAAAGACAAAATGCATAATTATAGTTTCTATACATTTAATTTGATTACTTACTTTAAAGCCGTGGATCGTGCGTTCGATTGATGGTTGATTGATTGATTCCCACTAAAGGCAAACATTTGTGTGATGTATACAAAGGTTGTTCTGTGACAGGGTAGGTGTTTCTGTGTTTGATCACGATTATACATGCATTTATCAGCTATTTGGATACTGTATTTACTATTTATTTCTGTATTTATTCTGTATTTGGAGCTTTACTTAGTTCGGAGCTAGATAGTATTGTGCGAGAAATATACAAAAATATTTATATTTATTTATTTATTCAGTTGTATTACATACTACTTTTATCAGTTTACCCGACGATATTGCATCATTGCATTGAAATATTGGGACTTGTAACCTAAACTTGGGACTTGTGAAACCTCCGTATCTATTACAACACATTATTTTTCTCAATTTCATAATTCTATATGCATAAAAATACAGTTTAGGTACATGTAAATTAGTATTTCAAGAAGTATAAATTTCCGGTCTCATAATGTGAGTCAGCTTCCCCGACCTCGTGATGGGCTGTGGTATAACATCCAGTTAACGCATAACGCTGACAAGCATTTCGTATGTTGCAAGAATGTCTCCCTCTTCGCGTGATGTAGGAGTCTAGATTATTTCTGCCCAACACAGCTACTCGGTATATCCCGGGACCTGGTACTAAATTTTGGTTAGGTATTTGAGGCAAGCTAATAACTAACACATCTCTTGTTGTATCTTTATACGGAGCTGCAGATCTGGCTGGTGAGTAGCGGGGCAAAATTAATCTCTCAACTTAATCACCTGCCACCTGGTCTTTTGGAGAGAACCAGAAATTGGTGTCAGCTCTCCGAATAGTACTCGTAGATGAAGATTTTAGTATTGTGTGGGTGTAAATGCATTCATGTATCGCCCGCCATGCAGGGATGCAGTGGAATGCGTTGCCTGAGTGTGTTTTCCCCGATGGTTACATTATTGGTGTTTTCAAATCGAGAGTGAATCGGTATTTTCTAGGTAAGCATGTTCTATCGTAGATCGCATCGGCGCTTAATGAGAATTATTATCATAATGAATAAATCTTTAGGTGAGATGGCGGCCAAGTGCAAACCTATTAGATATAGTTAAAAAAGAGTATTTAGCTTAATATTTAATTACAGATGAACGCTATGCGACACAACGGGCACGCGTGTGGGTCGCAGGTGCCGCGCGGCATCGAGGTGCGACAGACGACGCAGCTCAGTCACGTGACCAGGTCGTCGCGACGCACTGCGCCCGCGCACGCCCTCTCCGCCGAAATGCTGCAACGACACGGCCACATTGACTTTAGACGCTAGTGTCAGTGTCATAAAGTGCATAATCGACTGTGAAGTCATTACGACTTTGTCGTTAATAGGACAGTCAGTGAAAGTTCCACAAGGTATGTTGAGAGAAAAGATGCGACAGAATGACATGTCAGTAACTGCCTTAGACGTTAGCGTCAATGTTATATAGTGCATTGTTTAGTTATTATGTGTGTGAATTATCCACCAATATTTAATAAGACTGACGTTGGAATTACATAAAGGAAGTGTGTTTTAAATGGCTTACTATGTTCGAAACGTCATTTAGCATATTTTAACAGTATAACAGGCTATATAAGGGGCTGAAATATGTAGGTAATTTTCGTAACGAAGAACTGATTTCAAGAATGTACTTCACAGAGTTCATCCCTGTAGTGTTTGTATATATGTATATTATATGTCGCCGTAATATTTTTATTACCGTCAGATTATAATCTAATGATGTTGTGTTAAAACTCTCGAGATGAAAAAGACTTAAGCGATGGGATTATAACGTTTATAAAAATCGACATTAATTAAGTTATGTTTTACGACACACGCATGAGCAATTCCTTTCGTTCCCACTGTTGGATTTGAAAACTTTTCCAAAAGAAATAAAGGCCATAATCCACCAATCTGGGCAATCGTAGGTTCACTGTTATATGTCTTTCATAGATAATGTCGGTCGGTTTCCTTGCCATGTTTTCCTTCATCGTTACAAACAACGGTAATGATACAATTTGTATAATATCTGCACTTTAAAAACCTCAGAGGTGCAGACAGGGTTCAAATCTTCAACGGTATGCTCATGAATGCAGACGTTCACGCCACTCAGCCACTGCAGCTCTGCGGTCATAATAGTACGTACGTACCACAGTAAATAAAATTAAAACAAACCTCGAGAAAGACTAGCTTTTGGTTATTTAGTGTAAATACTTATTATAATGATATTTATATTGTGTACTAAAACCTATGTAATCTGTAAAGTATACGATGATTTTTAAAGTAACTCTTATTTCAGCTATCTGTATCATATAGTACTAGATTTTCTTAGTTTCTGGATGTGGTGTTGTGTGAAAAATGACCATAAATATTTATTAGTACCTATTTATCGAAAAACCTGCATTTTGCCAAGAAGGTATTAACATTTTATTAAATTCAAATTGAGTTTGTAACTTTAAAACTACCCTGAGGGAATTTTGTTTTTGAACCCCCTTCAATAAACTGAGAAAATTCTCAATTCGGCTGTAATAATATATGTTTTAGTATGTATCCGCTCCGCCAGTAATGTGAATCGATTCTGATGATCATTTTTTTGTTTCGTAGGTCATAGTTCCAAAGTCCAAAAAATATATATTTTTATTAAAATGGCTTAAGCACTTTTGGAGCATTAAACAAAAATGGAATGTATTTATGTGCAAATTAGGTATCGCTTTGTGATTTCCCTACAGCAGAAATTTCTGGAATTGAAACAAGTTGTCTAGTTTTTAAGAGCAGGTATTTTTTATTTCTAATAAGTCATACGTTTTTTACGTCATTATCGTCGAAAATGTTTTAATTTGAATTGACTTTACTCGAAATTTAGACATATTATTGTAAGTTTGAAGTGTTATTGTCAGAAATACAATTGTGCATTTTTGTAGCTTTGTTACATCATTTTAAAAACGTTAAAAAAATGTTTATCAATTGGCGGCGTTGTCGCGTAACATAGGCACATACAATACACAAAGATTACTGACGCCGGTCTGCATGGCCCATATACTAGCTAGGTCATATTTTTGCTGATTGAGACGCTTAGAAAAATTCGCCGCTGTGACAACCCTATTATGTGTTGATATGTGTCTCTGGCAGTTGTAGAGCTAAAGTATTAACCCAAGTTGCATCCCATACTTAGAGCCAACCGAATCTCCACAAGAAGCTTAATAATACACGATTCCTGATTTGTTGACTCTTGTTAAAAATTGTTTGAAAATCAATAGATCTTTATTGGACGCAAATTTAATTTGTCAACTCCTATTAAATTGAGAAGTAATAAATTTGTCTGGAAGTTTCTTGTAGGTACTGGTGAAGGTTCTTGGCGATGCATGAATGATTATGAAAAGTTATTTAATACATATTATACTAGAACAAACATTGCAATCAAAAAGAGAAATTGTAAAAAACAAACAAAAACAATTTAATGTCACTTATAATACTTTTTCGAACCGAAGTGATTTTCATGAAACGTAAACATTTATAAAACGCACTGTATTTTCTACAAATCAAAATTATCTAAACAAAAATAATTATTTGCTATCGCAATTATTCATGTTTTCCGAAAAAATTTAAACCGATTTCAATTAAAAATTTAATTCAGGCATACCACCAAATTCAAAAGGAAGCACTCACTCATCGAGGTACATAACGAAAACACACAATAGTTTTCTAATCATAATTCCAAAACAGCAGCTACACCGATTTCGATAAAAAATATATGGGACCACCTCTGAACTACGGTCTACGAAACGGAAAAAGAACCATCAAAATTTAAAAGCTGGCCTCGTGGGTTAGTGGTAGTAACTCTGCCTGCTAAGCCGAGGGTCGTAGGTTCAATTCCCACCCCGTGTAAAATACGTGTGATGAAATTAAATTTGTGTACTGCATCTGGGTGTTTTATGTATAATAAGTATGTATTTAAAACTATACAAGTATTATATCAGTTATCTGGCCGCCATATTACAAGCTTTGATTAGTTTGGGGTCAGATGGTGGCTGTTGTGAGTTGTTCATCAATATTTATTTTATTTATTTGCCATTGTCGGCTCTATTGAGTAACATACATACAAACAAATATACAATCGCATTAATAGCCTCTTTCCTCTTTTTTAGAAGGTGGGTAAAATCGCAAATATCACAAAAGTAGCTATAAGTGACCCTAGCGCGTAAAACACAAGGAAGTGCCACTCCAAGAATGAGATGAAGGCTGCAGACACCATCAAACCGGCCGCTACTTTCACCACTCTTGTTGCGTCACGCTTTGCTTGGCCTCCGCCTCTTATTTGGATGATATTC